>SKCR01028165.1:0-43156 GCA_019454045.1 Zanthoxylum bungeanum
ACACACAACAGATGCCGAAGATGGCACTCCGAACGACATATCATATACATGTAATTTTTGCTTTGTATTTGCAGGTTTGTGGCAGCAATGACCTCTCATCAAGTAACGGTTCAAAATGAGCCATCTCTCATCAAGTAACGGTTCAAAATGAGCCACATTCTCACACAGCACGGTTCGGAAATGGACCATTACCACATCAGCTGCCGAAAATGGCGCTCCAAAAAGGAGCACTCTCAACAGATGTTGCTGTTGGATAATATGACCCATAGCGTCACTATTTGCACAGATCATTGTGTTGTTGTAGCAAATTAACTATGTAACAAGGAAATTGCACTCTCTTCATTTTGTGATTAGATCACCATAGACATATAAATGAAGAGAGGTCCCTATGATTAGTTCCTGGATTGAGATGATATGAGACAGTATCAGTCCACGAAGGATTAATCATTAAATATCCCTAGCCGTAGTATTATCGAGACTGGACATCGATAATGCGGAATAGGCTAGTATTGCACTTGTGCGCGTTGTGAGGGCACAACGGCATAGTTCTCATATATATAAGTATTGGATACTTGTGCAAGTGCGATAGGAGGTCGTGTTTCACCGATGGTACGGGAAACAGCTTCGCTCTGGATAGACCCTTCGGAATCCCATTGGTATTATGACTAGGTGTCTATGGGAGGCCGAAATCAAGGTAGGTGTGTATAGTCTTAACCTGAGACTTACATCGCTAATACTTACGACAATCGGTAAACTTTGGTTTTGGTGGTGGGGGATCTTAACTGGTTCTGTGTTCACCTCTTCTGGGTTTATCAGGAATCGTAGTGTATTGGATGTGATGTCGAGACGGAAGTATCACTCCAGTCATAGTGGAGATGATGTCACGCAGGATACGGTATTAGTGCTCTTAAGTGATGCGCATCCAATCGTGATATCATGACCAGGTCATAAATATCCGATTAATAGAGACTAGTTACCAGACATCCGATATGTGTTTCGGACGGGGCAGACACTTATCCAGCCCCAGCCCTAGCACGTGATTATCTGATACTGGGCCGATACGCACAATACATTAGTATACTACGCTTGATACAGATCTTTGATATTCTTTGATGAATATGTCCGGAGAACTTGGGAAGACTTGGTGCTTTGCTAGGAGTCGACCTTGTCTCGTAAATCGGTAGAACATAGTACTTGGTACGTACGTGATTCGGATACTCCGACGACCGTATTTACTGCCAGATTATCCGGGGATCTCATGGGTCGCTTCCCGATAATCCACCGATGACGCACAACTCGCACTCTTGAATAATCTGGGATTATAATAGAAGAGAGAGAAAAGTAATCTAGGATTAATTACGGAGATATTTTATCTAGGATAAAATATCGTCTAGAGAGAGATAACGATTAATTTGGAATTAATCGGTAAATTAATATATTCGATATATTATACGAAATTAGATTTCGAAGCGGAATTAAAATTAGATTTTAATTCGGGCAAACGAGTTAATTTAGAATTAATTCGTTAGCGACGTAAATAATAATTTCGCTAGCCGCAATTATTCGATTGAATTAACGTCGCGACGTAAGCTCGGTATTTCGGAAATATCGAACCCGAACGCGTGAGTGCACGTGGGCCCACTTTCATTTGGAAACGTGTGGGGCCCACATGACACATGTCATTTTATGCATTATTTTATTCTAATGCATTGCATGGTGATAGTGTACAATACACTCAATGGTCTTGCATGGAGTTTGAGTGTTTGACACTCTAAACCATTGCATGATTTGTGTCATAAATTTATTATCAATTTAATAAATATTATGGCATAAATATAAATTGATTTTTGGTAAATCATTTTCAACTTAACACAACTTCAATCTCTCTCAAACTCTCTCCTCTCCTCACGCCAAAAACAGAAGGTTTGCTCACTGGTTTTGAACCAGTTCAGGCGTGACTTTAGGGAAGCAAAGAGTGATTTTCATGGTGAAAAATCAAGTGCTAGCACACTTACAAGTCTTGCGAAGGTGGTAGGGAGGTTCGACCATGAGACGGGATCCATCCGATGAAGCTAGGAGCTCCGTTTCTTCACTCAAATTTCTGTTTTGCAGGGCAGTGGACTGCCAGCAGTTTGGCGTGAAGGGAAGTACGTTTTTGGCCTTGATTCGTCTTCAATTCGACATAACCGATCAATGTGAGTATTCCGCTACCTCCGTTGATGTATTCACGCATTATTTCATGTCTTGTTTGATCTTGGGACCTTAGAATTAACCAACAGTTGCATTCCAAAAAAGAAGCATGGTTCAAAAATGGACAATCATCGCTACTGCAACACTCCGAAAATGGAGCGTGGATCATTATCTCATCAGCAACACCTCGGAAATGGGGTTTGACATGCCGAAAATGGCACAACCAGACCAACTCAACTCGACGCAACAGGCAAACCAGGTGGCAGCTGGCGAGCCAGGTAAGTAAAAATGCATTGCACGAACTTTGATAGGATTGTAACTGTCACACACCGAACAAATCCCATCATAGGATTGTCACATGTGGTACAAGGCCTTTATCATTTTCTCATCCAGTAATGCTAGTCGTTCGAAACTCTGTGAGGCCCCTTCCTGCTCAGGCAATCCTACAACTTTTGGGAAGCTCATATCATCGCCAAACAGATCTTTTCCACCTTTTGATAGCGGGCTTCATACGAAAGCATATTCTTACTGAGGCAGTAGACTGCATGTTCCACCCCTGTCTCATCTGCCTGTACCATCCTCGCCCCCAGCGCTTCAGGTTCTATGGCCAATTAAAACACCAAGGATTTGCCCGGCCTTGGGGCTTTCAAGACGGGCGGCTTAACCAAATATTCTTTGATTTTGTTAAAAGCTTCTTGACATTGCCTATTGCACTCCACATGCTGGTGTAGACACTGCATTTTTGCATATAAGTCCCGATGATGAGCCTCGTATGGAGGCACTACCCTTTAAGTTACGGAAGTCGAGGGAAACGGACATAGGAAAGGAAAATTCAGAAATTGATACGTTGTTGGATTCGTTTGCTTAGCCTCGGGTTTTTTCGTTAGACCTCTGTTTTAAAACTTATCCTTGGCCCAAAACCCCCGCAAGCCACACATACAAGCCCACACACCATCAACCACACGCCCAAGCCCAAAAAAAAAGCCAAACACACACCCAAGCCTTCCATGCCACAAGCCCATCCCATCCAAAATAACAATTAACACATTAAACACATGTTGAAATCAAATCAAATCACCTTCCTGAATTAAAAGAATCAAATTAAATCACATTCCCGAATTAAAAGAATCAAATCAAATCTCATAAATCACATTCCTAATTAAATCAAATCACATGCCTAAACTAAATAAAATCAAATCAAATCCCACAAATTACCTTCTTAAAGTGAATAGATTTTTCCTTATGACACACTAGTTAGACATACCCCTCATAATTACGTGATACTTTCCTTACCCGTACAAAGAAAGCCCTAGCTTTTCTTAAAAAAGACCATAAACCAACCCCTCACTCCCGCTAGAGCATTGATGCCAAATAGAAACAAGAAACAGCCCCTCATTCACACCAAAAATAGCCTCCATTAGCCCTCCTTCACGCACAAACACAACCAGAAACCAACCCTCTCCATTGCCGAAACCAATAACCTAAAACACCCTCCAATTGCCGTGACCAGTCACCACAAAACTCACATTCTTTCACCGAAACAGTTCACCCAAGAAAACTGCTTTCTTTTACGGCAAATCAGCCTCATCCAGCAGCCCTGTAACCACCAAAAATCACAGCCTAAAACTGTCCATCCTTCACCGAAACTGCACCTGAAAACAACCCCTTTTACCGAGAAACTGCACCCCAAATTGCCCTTGTAATCACCAAAAATACAGCCTGAAAATTGCACTACAAATCACCGAAAATATAGCCTGAAAACTACACTGCATCACCACCAAAAACTACCCAGTAAATTACAAAAAAACTGCAGCCCCAACACACCTAAACAACTGTAAAACAACAAGTTAAAATAGTCCCCAATTACCGCAAAAAATAGTGACAAAAAACAGCAGCAAAATAGAGTGAATAGCAGTCCAAAACAGCGAGGCAACGAAGGAAAACAGCGAACCAGTAAATTGGAAAAGTTACGGAGCATCAACTCTTTCGACAACCGCATAACGCACTTCCAAGAGGCGATTTATGAGGTTAGACCTGAGGACACCCTTTTATTTATTCTTTTTTATAATTTATTAGAAATTCTTCGCATGCGTATTTTTGATTTATGTATGTTGTGGCCATAGGATGAATGATTTTGTGCTATCTCTCGTGGTATATCGGATGGAAACCCAGACGTAAATTCTGTAGCCGAATCCGAATGGACGGTAGTGCGGTCTGAACTCGGGATACAATTCCACGTACCACTTGAGAGACGCACATATTTCGTTTCATCCAATCTTGTGTTTATCTATTGTTTAGTTGTTTAGTATATTATTTTTACGTATGATTTAGTTGTTTAGCATATTATCTCTAAGTATGATTTAGTTATTTCTTTCGCATTAGGAACTTAATTATATCTCTTCTATGTTTATGTTTAGATTATTATTAATTCATATTGTCATGTTTATCAATTTAATGTGTCCATGAGATTGTGTGCTTGCCGTTATTTTTACTTACTTTTATGCATGCAAACTTAGATATAGGTTATATGCAAACTTAGATATAGGTTGTATGCGAACTTAGATGTAGGTTATCTTACGTATATATGTTCCGTAGACTTGGTTAGATTATTGCACAAACCCATTCATTACAAGTGGCATAAGTAAGGGACCATTCTGAAGCCAACAGTTTGAGGTCCAATCTTGTGTTTATCTATTGTTTAGTTGTTTAGTATGTTATTTTTACGCATGATTTAGTTGTTTATCATATTATCTCTAAGTATGATTTAGTTATTTCTTTCACATTAGGAACTTAATTATATCTCTTCTATGTTTATGTTTAGATTATTATTAATTCATATTTTCATGTTTATCAATTTAATGTGTCCATGAGATTGTGTGCTTGCCGTTATTTTGACTTACTTTTATGCATGCAAACTTAGATATAGGTTATATGCAAACTTAGATATAGGTTGTATGCGAACTTAGATGTAGGTTATCTTGCGTATGTATGTTTCGTAGACTTGGTTAGATTATTTCACAAATCCATTCATTACAAGTGGCATAAGTAAGAGACCATTCTGAAACCAACGGTTTGAGGTCTTCCCTTGCGAGGGGTGAGTGCGGCCTTAAATCATTTCCCAGTTCACACTGGGTGGCGACTCCACTTTATTTCTCCGGTTTAGTACCCCGCGGGCTACTCCGTACTCCCAACCGGGCCGCGAGCCTGGAACAGCATCGCCGATTTCTGTGTCCTACAGCTAGTCCTTACTCAATAGCTTGAAGATGGGCTCACATAATAATGCTAGCTTGGCAATGAATCGACTGATATACTGGATTTTCCCGAGAAAAGCTCTAACTTCCTTTTCTATCTTCGGTGCAGGCATCTCGGTAATTGCCTTGATCTTTTGAGGGTCCACTTCTATCCCTCCCATTCCTATCGTATGCCCCAACAAATTCTCGGATGTTACCCCAAACACACACTTCTTGGGGTTGAGTTGGAGGTTGTACTTATCGACTCTTTGAAGGAATTTCTCCAGTGATTCTATATGTCCGGCTCTCGTCTCTAATTTAACCATCATGTCATCCACGTATACCTCATCTCCTCATGCATCAAGTCGTGGAATAATGTAGTGGCCATTCGTTGATAAGTGGCTCCCGCATTCTTAAGTCCAAACGGCATCACCTTGTAACAATATGTACCCTACTCAATGACGAAGGCAGTCTTATGCTTGTCTTCTTCGGCCATGAAGACCTGATTATATCCTGAGAAGCCATCCGCGAACGAGTACATAGCAGATAAAGCAGCGCTTTCAACCAACACGTCTATATGGGGTAGGGGAAAATCATCTTTTAGGCAAGCTTTGTTGAGGTCTCTATAATCAACGCACAGTCTAACCTTTCCATCCTTCTTCGGTACCAGCACAATGTTGTCTAACCACTCAGGGTACTTTACCACCTCTAAGAACCCCACATCTATATGCTTCTTGACTTCTTCCCTAACCTTTTTGGCCCATTCTGGCCTCAGTCTTCGGAGCTTCTATTTTACTGGTCTCATATTCGGATAAGTTGGTATCATGTACTGGGTAATATGATGAGGCCCAGGATGCAGCCACCCAGGATGCAGCCCATGATGGACGGACCGCCATAGTATAAGTTCTAGAAGGTCCAATCATGAGGTCTCGAGCTAAGAAGATCCAAGAAACTATGCATGGATTCATACAGAAGATGGTATCTGACTATTCCCGTAATTCTACTTCATTGAGTATGGGCTTGACGCTGGACGAAGCCAAGATGGTGAATCTTATTCAGGCCGCGGAGCAACGAGTTACTAATGCCTATTATATTATAGTTATTTGGCATTTGTTATTCTTTTATTTAGGGCTTGACTTTTGTTTTATTTCGGCCCGTTATTTACGTTTGACTATTTTCTTTAGATTATTATTTTATGTTTGGGAATTAGGTTAAGCGTGCAAGGGTTTGCACATGGGGATAACTTAGCTTAGTTTTAGGATACACGTCTGTTGGTGTGTGGGTAGTTTCGTTTTATCCTTGTGGGTTAGGGTTTTGGTTGCAGCCTCCTTATAAAAGGCTAACTCTTTAGTTATGTTTTACAACTCTCTTTTCAATAAAATATTTTATCAATTCATGAGCATTGAGATCTTCAATTTGTTCTTACTGGTTTTGGCTTATCAAATGACTGCTAACCCTTTGTGGCGCCCCTATTAGCACTCTAGGTTTCTGTTGCTTATTCTTCAGAGGTTTAGAGTTTTTATCCGAACTGTCTTGGTATTTCTTGGGAACGATTTCAATATTGTGTGGGTTTTTCTGGCTCCGCTCCAGGCAGGTTCTCATAAGTTGGTATCAGGAGCAAAGGTTCCAAGGTCAATTCACATATCTGTTCTAATTTTTTTTATTTCGTTCATTATATTATCGCGTGTGTTTCTTTCCTGCGTTTGTTTCCTCCGTTTTATTTTATTATCTTATATCACCCTTGTTTCTTCTATTACCTGTGTTGTTTTTACGTTTGTTTTGCATCTGTTTTACGTCTGTTTTGCATCTGTTTTGCGTCTGTTGGTCTCTGCGTTGTGGGTATTTCTTTTTCTGATTGTGTCTTCCCCTTAAACTGCGTTTGTGTGATTTGCGTAACCTAGGGTTCTAAGACCCCAAACTCCTTGCGGCATAAGGTAAAACTTTGCAATTTTAAGGAGTACAAAATTTTAAAATTTTACCTACGTGCAATTTTTTCCTAGCAGTCGTATTGTCAAGACGAGGTGATTGGGATAGTTAACTTGTGTGTGTTTAAAAATTCTACATTTCGAGTGTAATCGCTTACATGCTGTCTTCCTTGCCGCAATCACTAGTGTCTTTACCTTTTCCTTCTTCCATTACATTTCACTAACCTTTTCTTTATCAATTCTCGTCAAACGTATCCTCACCTTGTTCCCCTTTCGTTTGTGTCTACCTCTCTGTTGTACTTGTGATTGAGCTGAACAGTGCTATTTGGGACAACATTAAGGGTTTGTTCTTTCCTGCAAGTTCAAATCTTTTGAGAACTCATTCGAGGACAATAGTGGTAAAAGGCAAGAGTGGGTGAGCTTAGTTCAGGTAAAAGCCATTTGAGTGACAAACACGAGAGAATTGGAATTGTGAGGATTTTGTCTTTCTCTTTTTTTAGTTGTTCTTTATTTTATTTTATTTTATAACTAACATTTGTTGCAGCTTAAAAAAAACAAAAAAAAAACCAAAAAAAAAGGAAAACATGTCCATAGAAGGCGCAGCCCCAAGTCCAAGTGCCAATTACCCACAGGAGCCCCAATTACGGGATGTGGCGAATACAGTGACCGCACTTCAACATGAGTTGTTGTGAGTATTAGAATTGATGAGGGATGTTCGAGATGAGGTACAAGCGATGAGACACAATACTCCACAGAGGAATAGGCCAACACAGCCAACTAGAGCTAATGAGGTAGGGCACGTATCCCCAGGACTTGTGGGCAGCGTACTGTACCCATGGACGAGATGGAGGCCGAGAATGAGTTTGATTATGATGAGGATTTTGATAGAGTATCAGAGGTAGAGATGGGTGAATTTCGGCCTAGAAGAGATAGGAATGAAAGGCCGTTCATGAGGAATCATGAGAATGAAGAAGATGGTGATTTGGGAAAAATCAAGATGACAATCCCTCCTTTCCAAGGCAAGAGTGACCTCGAAGCTTATCTAGAGTGGGAACGTAAGCTCGAGCTTTTTTTTTACTGTCATAATTATTCCAAGCTTAAGAAGGTTAAGTTGGCGGTTATTGAATTTACCGATTATGCACTTGTTTGGTGGGATCAAATGATGATCAACATTCAGAGGCATAGGGAGCGACCGATCACTACATGGGTAGAATTGAAAACAGTTATGAGGAAGCGGTTTTTACCGAATCATTACTATCGAGATCTGTATCATAAACTTCAAAATCTTACATAGAGGTTTCGGAGTGTCGAAGACTACCATAAGGAGATGGAAATTATAATGATTCGCGCCAATGTCGAGGAGGACCGAGAGATGACTATGGAAAATTTTATCAGTGGGTTGAATAGGGAGATTACGAATGTAGTGGAATTGCAACATTACATGGAGTTAGAGGACATGGTACATATGGCAATGAAAGTGGAACGCCAACTTAAGCGAAAAACTGCATTCATGGGAAATTCGGGTCCAACCAATACATGGAAGCCGAAATGGGGAGATAATGACAGGGATGGCACCACATCTAGGTTTAGATCGGAGGCCCCAAAGCCAAGGGAAGATACCACTACCAAGCTTAAACCAAAATTCGAGACCCCACCAAATATGAGTCGTGACCTTAAATGTTTCAAATGTTTGGGGAATAGCCATATAGCATCACAGTGCCCTAATAGAAGGACCATGTATATGGGGTTGATGGTGAAGTAATTTCATATGGTGAGGATGTTGTGGAGGAGGCGCCCGAGTTGGAGGTCGCCACTGATGAAGAAGGGGTTGAGTATGCAGCCAAGAGGGAGTCCCTTATGACCCGCCGTGCTTTAAATACCCAGGCAAAGGTTGAGGATGATATGGTACAACAGTGAGAGAACATATTCCATACTAGATGCCTGGTCCAGAACAAGGTATGTAGTATGATTATCGACGGGGGCAGTTGTACTAATGTGGCTAGTACAATACTTGTTGATAATCTGGGTTTGACTTTACTTAAACACCCTAAACCATATTATTTGTAGTGGTTGAATAACAGTGGCGAGGTTAAAGTCAATAAACAGGTCTTGGTTAGTTTCACTATTGGTAAATACAGGGATGAGGTGTTGTGTGATGTAGTCCCAATGCAAGCTGGATATCTGTTACTAGGGCGTCCTTGGCAATTTGACAGGAGAGTGATACATGATGGGTTTCGTAACAGATATTGTTTTGAGAAAGATGGAAGAAATGTTACAATTGTTCCGTTGACGCCACGGGAAGCCTTTGAAGATCAAATAAAGCTACAGGCTTCCACAATGCAAACATCCGCGGGTGAGATCGAGGGGATGAGGTTAACAGTTTCAGGGGAGTGAGCGAAAGAAACAGTCAGCATGCATAAAATAATGAGAGTGTGGGTAGAATGAAAAACTTTTTCTTTGCTAAAGAGGAATAATTGAGGATAGAGTATGCCTAGAATAAAGTGATGATCCTCCTTATGTATAGAGAAACTCTTCTGAGTTCTGATGACACTAACCCTAACACTGTTTTGCCTAGTGTGTTTACTTCTTTATTGCAGGATTATGGTGATGTGTTTGCGGTGGAGATCCCTCATTGTTTACCACCAATTCGTGGTATTGAGCATTAGATCGATTTCATCCCAAGGGCGGTCATTCCTAACCGACCAGCTTACTGCAACAACCCTGAGGAAACTAAGGAGCTCCAAAAGCAAGTGGAGGAGTTGATGAGCAAAGGGTACGTACGAGAGAGCATGAGTCTGTGGGCAGTTCCAGTCCTGTTAGTCCCAAAGAAAGATGGTACATGGAGAATATGCGTGGATTGTCGAGTAGTCAACAATATCACTGTAAAGTATCGCCACCATATCCATAGATTAGATGATATGTTGGATGAATTATATGGCTCTTGTATTTTTCAAAAATTGACCTTAAAAGTGGGTATCATCAAATTAGGATGCAAGAAGGGGATGAATGGAAGACTGCCTTTAAAACAAAATATGGGTTATATGAGTGGCTTGTGATGCCATTTGGGCTTACAAATGCCCCCAACACCTTTATGCATCTAATGAATCATGTTTTACGTGCCTTTTTGGGTAAATTTGTAGTCGTATATTTTGATGATATTTTAGTGTACAACAAGAATTTAGAAGAGCATATAGGACATGTGCAAGCTGTGTTTGATGTTTTGAGGAAAGAATTATTGTATGCTAACCTTAAAAAATGTGATTTTTACACGGAAAAAGTGATATTTCTAGGGTATGTCATTAGTGCTCAAGGCATTGAGGTTGATGAAAACAAAGTCAAGGACATTCGTGAGTGGCCTACACCTAAGAGCATCACTGAGGTTAGGAGTTTCCATGGACTAGCCAGTTTCTATAGAAGGTTTGTAAAAGACTTTAGCACTATCGCTGCATCACTTACTGAAGTCGTAAAGAAAAATACTGGTTTCCATTGGGGGGAGGAACAAGAGAATGCCTTTAAACTTCTTAAAGATCGATTATGTTCTACTCATATTTTAGCCGTACCTAACTTTAACCAAACTTTCGAGATTGAGTGTGATGCTTCAGGTGTTGGTATTGGGGCAGTACTTATGCAGGAATGATGTCCTATAGCTTTCTTCAGTGAAAAGCTCAACGGTGCAGTACTGCGTTACCCAACCTACAAAAAAGAGTTTTATGCCCTAGTCAGAGCGCTGAAAACTTGGCATCATTACCTCTGGCCAAAAGAGTTCGTGATTCACATTGACAATGAATCTCTGCGGTATATCAAGAGTCAAGGAAAACTTAACAAACGACATGCAAAATGGATGGAGTTCGTGGAGACCTTCCCATATGATATTCGATACAAGCAAGGTAAGGAGAATGTGGTTGCTGATGCATTTTCACGCAGGTATGTTTTACTTACATCCTTGAGTTCTAAGTTTCTTGGTTTTGACTTTATCAAAGATTTGTATACAAGTGATCATGACTTCTCTGAGATCTACATTGCATGTTACAAAGGTGTTTACGGTAAATTTTACAGACAATATGATTTTGTATTTTAAGAGAATAAATTGTGTGTGCCTAGTTGTTCTATGCGTGAATTATTGGTCTGTGAAGCACATAGTGGGGGTCTTATGGGTCATTTTGGTGTTACGAAAACATTGGATATCTTGCATGAACATTTTTATTGGCCTAAAATGAAGAAGCATGGCATACGCATTTGTACTGGTTGCATTACTTGTAGGAAAGCAAAATCTAAATTTCAACCACATGGGCTTTATATACCTTTACCTATTCCTCAGGCACCGTGGGTAGATATTTCCATGGACTTTGTGTTAGGATTACCTAGATCTAGGAAGGGCCGAGACTCTATTTTTGTTGTAGTTGACCGTTTTAGTAAGATGACACACTTTATTGCATGTCACAAATCAGATGATGCCACACACATTGCAAACTTATTTTTTTAGTGAGGTTGTTCGCTTACATGAAGTACCTCGGAGTATATTATCGGACATGGATGCGAAGTTTTTAAGTCATTTTTGGAAAATTTTATGAGGTAGGCTGGGAACTAAACCGTTATTTTCCACCACTTGTCACCCACAGACTGACGGTCAAACTGAAATCATTAACAGGACCCTGTTACGTACTGTCATTTCTAAGAATTTGAAGACATTGGAAGAATGTTTACCTTTCATTGAGTTTGCTTATAATCGTAGTATTCATTCCACTACTTCTTATTCTCTTTTTGAAATTGTGTATGGATTTAACCCACTAACACCTCTAGATTTATTGCCTTTCCCCGTTGATGAGAGGGTGAACCTGGATGGTAAGCACAAGGCCGACTTGGTCAAGTCCATACATGAGAAAGCAAGAAAACACATTGAGAATAAGAATGAACAATATGCCTCGCATGCCAATAAGGGTAGACGTCGTGTCTCTTTCGAACCCGGTGATTGGGTTTGGGTACACATGCGAAAAGAGTGCTTCCCAAAGCAACGACAATCCAAACTCCAACCCAGAGGCGATGGCCCATTTCAGATTCTTGAGAAAATCAATGACAATGCCTACAAAGTGGATTTGCCAGGTGAGTATAATATTTCTGCGTCATTTAATATTTCTGATCTTTCTTTGTTTGATGCGGATTCGAGGTCAAATCCTTTCGAGGAGATGGGGAATGATAAGGCCCAGGATGCAGCCGCCCAGGATGCAGCCCATGATAGACGGACTACCATAGTACAAGTTACAGAAGGTCCAATCACGAGGTCTCGAGCTAAGAAGATCCAGGAAGCTATGCATGGATTCATAAAGAAGATGGTATCTGACTATTCCCGTACTTCTACTTCATTGAGTATGGGCTTGATGCTGGACGAACCCAAGATGGTGAATCTTTTTTAGGCCGCGGAGCAACGAGTTACTTAGGCCTATTCTATTATAGTTATTTGGAATTTGTTATTCTTTTATTTAGGGCTTAACTTTTTTTTTATTTCGGCCCGTTATTTATGTTTGACTATTTTCTTTAAATTATTATTTTATGTTTGGGAATTAGGTTAAGCGTGCAAGGGTTTGCACGTGGGGATAGTTTAGCTTAGTTTTAGAATACACGCCTGTTGGTGTGTGGGTAGTTTCGTTTTATCCTTATGGGTTAGGGTTTTGGTTGCAGCCTCCTTATAAAAGGCTAACTCTTTGGTTATGTTTTACAACTCTCTTTTCAATAAAATATTTTATCAATTCGTGAGCATTAAGATCCTCAATTTTTTCTCACTGGTTTTGGCTTATCAAAGGACTGCTAACCCTTTGTGGCGCCTATATTAGCACTCTAGGTTTCTGTTGCTTGTTCTTCAGAAGTTTAGAGTTTTTATCCGAACTGTCTTGGTATTTCTTGGGAACGATTTCAATCTTGTGTGGGTTTGTGGTTTTCACAAGTACCAAGATTAAATGCATTTTTCTTTGTTGAGTTAATGTCAAATATGCCCATGTCATGCATGTTATGATGTAGACTAACAGGAAAAGACTCGAACAAGTAAGCAAAATCAATGTCTTTATGATTAATAAATGCAGGATTACAATCAAATAAGTCAAGAAAATAAACATCTTCGTAATTTGCAGTCTTGTCTTCTTCTATCTCCTTGCTTTCTTCGAGCGTCAGATTCTCCAACTGCAATAGTTCTTCTTCCCATTTATCTTCCTCTTTTGCAACTTCCTCTGCCTGGGTTCTTTACCTATCACATCCTTGAAGATTTCGAATCCCGGTACTATGATCCCATTGACTTCTATTGGTTCAGGCTCTCATTGATACCATGTGGCTTTCACAAAGTATTTCATCAGCTTCATTCATTTCTCATTGGTCTTCGGCTCATTCCCATCGGATTCATACCCCTATCCTCTCTTACTGGCTTATCTCTTGAAATCTGGCAGTGTTCTTATTCCCTAGCCTCTAGCACTCAAACCTGTGCCCGGCTCAAATTTCATTTTTTCCATGATTCTAGCCATTTTAGGGTCCACCCATTCTTCAAAGTTTGCCGCCACTTGGAACCTTGTGAAAGGATGTATGTCTAAAGCAGCCACAACATTGTCTACTTCAGCCCTGATGGTGACAATTTCCTCTCAATATAGGTACTTAATAACCTGATACAAGGTTGATGGCACGCCCCCAAAACTATGAAACCATGGCCTTCCAAATAACAGAGCAAATGTAGCTGGGATATCAAGCACTGTGTGTTTGTGTTTCTAGAACATGCCAAAGATCTCTAAGAGTGATTTGTATGTGAATAAATCAAAGGGAATTGCGGAAATACTCACATTGATCGGATTTAGGATTTCAAAAATTCATCATTTGTTGGATGTAATGGAAGTTCAAGCCTTCAAAGTAGATTCCAAACTCTAGGATTGGTTTCCCTATCACCTTCATTTGTCTCTTTAAAGTGCTAGCTTTGTAGAATTTTGCAACAAACTTCCATGGGAGAGGAAGCAAGCTCACGGTTTTGGAGAAAGGAATAAGAGTGAATAGTGACTTGTCTGACTTCCAAAGTTTGACTTGTTAATTTTTATTAGGTTGGTGTGTAGGATTTGGTTTGAGTGTAGAAAAAGCAATCCCAAGCTTTTACTCAACCAATTACCAAATTCCATCAAGTGTCAAACACATTGATGTAAGTTGGGGGGCCCCACTTCAAATTCCAAATTTAAGTTGGACAATCCAACACAAAACTTCACTCGGGCCCGGGTTCGTTTAATTCTGAATTAAACGAATTTTCCGTTGCGACTTAATTACATCCAATTTAATTAAACAATAATGTCTCGCAATATTATTACGTAAGTAGCTTACGAATTAATTCTAAATTAATTCGTTTGCTTGAATTAAAAATCCAATTTTAATTCCGCGTTGAAATCTAATTCCAATTAATATATCTAATATATTATTTTAGCCCAATTAAATAAATTAAATAGAAAAATCCAATTTCACTATTAAATTTATTTTACCGATTAATTCCAAATTAACCGCGTTCTCTCTTCTGGACGAATTTAATCCCAGATAAATTCTCGACGTAATTAATCCCAGATTAATTCTTTCTCTGTTAATTAATCCCAGATTAATTCTTGCCGTAATTAATCCCAGATTAACTTTCACTCTCATAATTAATCCCAGATTAATATTGTTCGAGTCAAATATCATTGGTGAATTTTCGGGAAGCGACCCAAGAGATCCCTCGATATTTTGGCAAGACATGCGTACCCAGTAAATACGGTCATCGGACTATTCAAACATGTACGTACCCAATACCACGTCCTTACCGATTTACAAGACATGGTTGGCTTCTAGCAAAGCAATGTGCCTACCCAATTCTCCAGAAATATTCTTTAAAGGAATATATAATCTTTATCAGGCGTAGTATACAGTGTATTACGTATTATGATCCAGTATCGGATATCACATGCTAGGCCTGGGGCTGGAATTGTGTATGCCCCGTACGAAGCATATATCGGATCACTGGCAACTAGTCTCTATAATCGAATAATCATGACCTAGTCATATTATCCCGATGACTGCATTACATAAGAGTACCAGTTCCGTATCCCTGCGTGATCATCATCTCCATATGACTGAAGTGATACTTCCATCTTGACATAACACCCAATACACTACGATTCTCAGTATACCCAGAAGAGGCGTACACAGAACCTGTTAAAGCCCCAGATGACCAAAACCAAAGTATACTGATGTCGCAAGTATTAGCGATGCAAGTCTCAGGTTAAGACCAAATACATCTACCCTGATTCGGATTCCCATAGACACATAGTCATACTACCAATGAGATTCCAATGGATCTATCCAGAGCGAAGTTGTTCCCGTACCATCGGTAAACAGAACCTCCTATCACACTTGCATAAGTATCCAATACTTAAATATATGAGAACTATGGCGTTACGCTTCCATAACGCGCACAAGTGTAATACTAGCCTATTCTACATTATCGATGTCCAGTCTCGATAATACTACGACTAGGGATATTTAATGATTAAACCTTTCATGGATTAATAATGTCTTATATCTTATTAATCTGGTACTAATCATATGGACTTTTATCATTTATATATCCAGGTAATCCAATTACAAATGATAAAAGAGCAATTTCCTTTGTCACATAGTTAATTTTGTACAAGAACACCATGTCCTTTACAAAATAGTGATGCTATGGGTCATAATTGTTCAACAATCTCCCACTTGGCCTATAGCCAATCACTCAAGTGTCTGACACTTGAACTATGTGCAGGTCCTTCATGCTTATGCTAAGATATCGATTTCGTCAGCAGATTTACAAGGTTATCATCTGATGTGATTTATTCGATCATCACATCACCACGATGTATGATCTCACGAATCAGATAAAATCATCGAAGTACATACTTGGATCATTGATGAGACCACGGTTCCTTAGCCTGCGCTGTAGCCTAGCTGAGCTGCTAACAGAACTACTCATAATCCAATTAGGAGTTTTATTAGATCCTAAATGCTTCTTTTGATGCCTCAGCTGCAGTAATGTATTCCGCTTTTGTTGAATCGGCAACATTATCTTGCTTGGAAGATTTCCAGCTCATTATTTCGTTATTAAACTAAATATGTACCCTTATTGCGACTTACAGTCATCTTTATCGGTTTGGAAACTTGCAATGGTGAGCCAAGCACTTCAAGTTCTCCTCCTTCATAGCTTAAGAATGCATCATTAGTTCATCTAAGATACTCAAGGATGTTCTTTACATCAATCCAGTGACCATCACCTGGATCGGTCTGATTGTGACTCCACATACTCAAAGCATATGAGACACCAGGTCGCGTACATATCTTTCAATGTACGAGTTCTCAGAGAGTGCCAACAACATTTAGATCTATCCTAGTAGATCCTTATTCCTAGAATAAAGGTTGCCTCTCCCAAGTATTTCATGAAAAGTTTAACGAAAGCCAAGCTTTCACCGATTGTTAACATGAGAATGTTATTTCCAAGAAATAATACATCATCAATGTATAGGACATCCAATGTTAGTGCGCTCCCACTAACCTTCTTATATACACAAGAATCATTATCGTTTTGAATGAAACCATTTACCATTATGATCTTATCAAAACATTGGTTCCAAGAACACAATGCTTGCTTCAATCTATAAATAGATCGAATTAACTTGTAAACCTTGTTTGCATGTTTCGGTATGACAAAACCGTGAGGATGTTGTAAACATCCTCTAAAAGGTTTTCGTTAAGGAAAGCGGTTTTGACGTTCAGCTACCAAATTTCATAAATGAAACATGCAGTATTAGCAAGCATTATCCGAATGGATTTAAGCATGGCAACATGTGAAAAAGTTTCATCTTTATCGACACCATGTCGTTGATGATACCCTTTCTATAGAAGCCTAGCTTTGTACGTTTGTATGTTGCCATCCATGTATTTCTTCACTATGAAGACCCATCTGTTACCAATAGGCACAATGCCTTCTAGTACATCAACCAGTGTCCAAACATGGTTGGTATACATGGAATCTATTTCGGACTTCATGGCACTTTGCCATAAACCGGAGTCGATACCTTATATCATTTCCTCATACGTAGTCTGTCTGTCTTCCTCAATAAGATTGACATCTGCATGAGGTGAGATCAGAAACTCATACCTCTTAGGTTGTTTCCTGACTCTCTCCGACCTACGCGATTCTTGTGTATTAGAAGATTGTGGTACAGATTCATCCATGATGAACCATTCGTGTTCCGTTAAGGGATCGGTGCAAAGAACAGTATCACTCCGATTTTCATCGAGTTTTACTTTCTTCCCACTTACCACTGTATTTAGGTATTCCTCTTAGGAAAACCGCATGGAGAGCAACAAATTTCTTTGTTCTCTTGTGAGTTATAGAGGTAATATCCATTGGTTTCCCTAGGATAACCAATTACAATTAGGTGCTAATCTTATTTGGGTTCTGGTTCGGTACCATCCAAACATATGCCCAGCATTCCCAAATCATCAGGAATGAGAAACCTGGTTTCTTTCATGTCCATATTTTATATGGAGTCTGTCTAATAGACTTTGATGGAACCTTATTCAAAATAAGTATTGCACTGTTTAATGTGTATCCCATGAAGGAAATTGGTAGCTCAGAGCAACTCATCATTAACCTTACAATGTCCAACAAGGTTCGGTTTCTCCGTTCGGACACACCACTCTATTGAGGTGTTCCGGGAGGAGTCTTGTTGGGAAGCGGCTGCGAGTGTGCAGCGGAAAATGAAAAATTACGATGCCGCTATCCCTTTGACCAAGACCCATTTGTTTTTATTATTCTACAAGCCTAGGCATGTTACTATATATTCTAAGCATAAAAACTCATAAAACATGCAAAGAATATAAACCTAAACATGCTAACTATCATAAGAACTCTAATTAAAATAAAGAAAGAAAAAGACTTACTTGAACCGAAGACTAATCCAGTCCTCCCTCCAATCTACAAGCTTTTCTCGAACTCATCAAGCTCTTCCACGTTCCAAAGAGCCACCCAAGTGTGTGGCCTCAAAATGTACATACACCAAAGCTAAAAATCAACAACAAGACTATGCCTTGAGTGCACGGGTATTTTGCCCTTGGTGCTAACCTAGGCAAATACCTCAAAACTTTTAACTCGAGGTTCCTCTAGTCAATTAGACTTAAGGATCCTCAAAATCAGTGGCTTACTCTTAAACTTTAGAGTTGTTCACTTATATAAACCCAAGATATGAAAGGTTTGGTGCAAAAATTTGTAAAGAATTCATTGGGTTTATATAGGTGCTCCAAAGACAACAAAATTAATTAAGAATCCGATGTGGGATTAATGCTAATTTAATCTTAGCCATTGGATTTTAATTTAGTGGTTTAATGAGATTATAAAACCCTAATAAGAGTTTGGGCCGAATTGGAATTCAAAACAAATAACAAATAAAAAATATTTACTATTCAAATTACTATTCATGTTTTTATTTATTCCAATTCCCAAAGTGCCCCTATCGTCATTCACCAATCCCTAAGCCACTATGGAACCTCATAAATGATCCGTTCAATAATTAAACACATTGAACCATTTATGAACAATTCCTACAACAATCATATATGCTGTTAAATTTATACTGTGCACTGTTAACCATTGATTTCGACTTTGTTGTGTGTGACCTTTTCGGTTCCCCTCAAGTTGGACATGAAATAAATCGTGATAATTTAATTGAACATAAATTATCCTCCGATCAGATGGTCGTTCGATTTCAATGACCAAGGTTGACATCTAGCAGCATTCCAAGGCTCCCAAATGAGAAGGAAAGATATATATACCCATTCTGTATGCGATTTACATATGATACGGTCCCTCGCCTCACTGTATCCCCACGGTTTGACCAAGGGCATGGAAATTGTCTACTCATATAGTCAAAGCTATGATGTTAATAAGGTCATGAATCGTGCTAACCCAAAAATCTCACATGATTCTTCCACTGCGGCCACAGTCTCAAGCATTGATCACACATATCAACCCGCGAACTGAAATACTACTCTTATAAGAAAATATTATCCGAGAGAGTGGCGATTCTCTGTTGTATCTTTACAAACTTCATGTGTTTCAACAAATGACCCAATCATACCCTTATGATCGGATCTTTTGAACCGGGGAAGGAGAACGTCAAAGTTATTTGATCCATACATAAGATTGTAAAGACCTCAAGTCTAAGGACTAGTCATACAATCGATACATGAAAGTTCTCACAGACACATGGGATAAACACTCCATGTGAAAACTTTCGGCGGTCAGTTTGATGGACACGAGCAACTCATGCATCCATGTGATACACCAAGTGGACGGATCTCCGCTAGTAGCCTATGAGATCGGCTACCCCACTTACGGGCGGATCATATCATCATGCTAGTCTCTCCGCTTTGTGAAAGCCCAGATTATTCATAAAACTATGACTAGGAACGTTTAAGAGTAATGATTCTCATAAGGCGTGGAAGTCATCATCTTATTACTCCAAGGGCTTTATTACAGTGTTTGATGATTTATATAATCTATGTAGGACACGTATAATAAAGATTGTCATTTTATTATTTAATGAAAATATTACAAATACATGTACATATAGCCCATCCACAAGTTGGGTATAGGGCATATCCCTAACAATCTCCCACTTGCACTATATGTTGGACAATTATGACCCATAGCATCACTATTTGTACAGATCATAGTGTTGTTGTACAAATTAACTATGTGACAAAGGAAATTACTCTTCTATCATTTGTGATTAGATCACCAAGATGTATAAATGATAGAAGGTCCATATGATTAGTTCTGGATTGATAAGATATGAGACAGTATCAATCTATAAAGGTTTAATCATTAAATATCCCTAGTCGTAGTATTATCGAGATTGGACATCAATAATGCAGAATAGACTAGTATTACACTTTTGCGCGTTGTGAGAGCATAACGGTATAGTTCTCATATATTTGGGTATAGGATACTCATGCAAGTGTAGTAGGAGGTTGTGTTTTACCGGTGGTACGGAAAACAACTTCGCTCTGGATAGAACCCTTGGAATTCCATTGGTAGTATGACTATGTGTCTATGGAAGTCCAAATCAGGGTAGGTGTATTTGGTCTTAACTTGAGACTTGCACCGCTAATACTTGCGACAATCAATGTACTTTGGTTTAGGTCTTCCAGGGCTTTAACAGGTTCTGTGTACGCCTCTTCTGGGTATATTGAGAATCGTAGTGTATTGGGTGTGATGTCGAGATGGAAGTATCACTCCAGTCATAGTGAAGATGATGATCACGTAGGATACGAAATTCTTTCTCTTATATGCTGCAGCTATCGGGATATTATGACTAGGTCATGTTTATCCGATTATAGAGACTTGTTACCAGAGATCCGATATGTGCTTCGTACGGGGCAGGCACATTTCCAACCCCAGGCCTTGCACGTGACATCCGATAATGGATCGAAATACGCAATACTACGTATACTACGCCTAATATAGATCACTTATTCATGTAAGAATATTTCTGGAGAATTGGGTAGGCATGGTGCTTTGCTAGAAGCCAACCTTGTCTTGTAAATCGGTAAAAACGTAGTACTAAGTACGTACGTGTTCGGATAGTCCGACGACCAGATTTACTGCCAACATATCCGGGGATCTCATGGGTCGCTTCCCGAAGATTCACCGATGACGTATGACTCGCACTTTATTAATCTGGGATTAATTATAAAAGAGAGAATTAATCTGGGATTAATTGCGGAGATATTTTATCTAGGATAAATTATTAATTAAAGAGAGAATACGATTAATTTGGAATTAATCGATAAAATAATATATTCTATATATTAAACGAAATTGGATTTCGACGCGGAATTGAAATTAGATTTTAATTCGGGCGAACGAGTTAATTTAGAATTAATTCGTTAGCGATGTGAATAGTAATTTTACTATGCATAATTATTTAATTACGTCGCAACGGAAAATTCGTTAATTTGGAATAAGCGAACCCGAGCCCGGGAGTGTTTGCGGGCGCACTCGCATTTCGAATTCAAGTGCGGCCCACAAGTCACATCAAGCGTCAAATCACTAGTCAATCGATTGATGTGATGTCTAGTCACTTTGAGTGATTTGATAACTTGTCATGAGTGATGTGAATAATGATAGAAGTTGATGGTGGTATTTGGTTGGCATAAATGCCTTGACTTTTGGAAATTCAAAATATATGTTATATGTTTAATTGATTTTTGAAATCTATAAAACTAATACAAAACCAACACTTTTCTCTCCTCTCTCCTCTCTTGCATCTCACGGCCTTGGGCCATCTTCCTCTTCATTTTTCTGGTTTCACCGTGAATTGAAGGAAAAGCAAGGAAGTTTTGCGGAAAAAGTTCCGGAGTGCTAGCACGCTTTAGGAGTCTTGCGAAGGTGATAGGGAACCGCACCCGTGAGCATGGAATCACATCACAAGCTTGGAGCTTAATGGATCACCATGGCCGAAAATTTGGAGCACTTCCAATGAGCAAAGCCGAGAGCTTCTAGGGAGCAAGGGCTTATGTTCGTCGCGTCGTAAAATCCGTTCAATGTGAGTATGATTCCGCCATTCTTCATTGAGTATTCACACATGTTTGATGCTTGATTTGATCCTTGGGACCTAATAGAAACCCAACAATGGTATCAGAGCCATATGATCATGAAACTTGAACTTAGGGTTAAAATTAGGTAAATTGAATTTGAGCATGATTTTATAAAATCCTTTGATTGAGTATGCTTGAATGATGTTTAATTGAAGTTGGATATGATCAATTTCATGAAAATTTGATTGGATCATTTTTTTCCCAAAAAGTAAGCTTGGCCGAATCTTGTTAGTGCCCTAATGTCATGGTATTTTTTATTTCTTTGATCATTGGATGACTTGAAACAATTGGGAAATGTTTAATTGAGATTTAATTGGATTGAATTTTGAATTGGACATGAAATCCCCAAAATGCTGTGGACTTGGAATCATGGAAAATGATTGATTTTTGATTAAAATGTGTTGGACATGTTTTGATGTTAATGAGCATAATTAATTGTACAAATTTTTGTTTTAGAAATGTTAATTTGGGTAATTAATTACACTTTGGTTAATTAAGTTATAAAATTTGGAATTTGGTAATTTAATTAATTGGGCCTATTTTGGAAATTGGGCTTAAAAGTTGTAAATGGGCTTAATGGGCTTGGTTGTACCAAGATTGGTTTAGGCCAAATTGGTTGGATCCAATTGGGCCCAAAACCATATCCATAAAGTCCAATTATGACTTAAATGGACCTTTAATATTAATTGGGACTAATGGGCCTAAATTGGTTTCTTGGCAAATAAGGGTGATTCCTTAAATGGACTTTGGTATTTGGGTTTGACCCATATTGACCAAAATTTCATGCCTTAGAAATTAATTAAAAGCTCATTGGACTTTAAATTAAATTGACATTGGATGTTAATCGGGCTTTGAGACCCGTAACGGTTAGATTTAAAATCTAAGTCGTAAAGGTACTTTAAAAGTGTATTATTTAATTTGGAATTAAATAATGAATTAATATTAAATGCAAATTAAATTGGATTTAATGTTGTAGTTTAATTTAATTCAAGAATTCGTACTTTGAGTACTTATTCGCAAAACGAGTTTGACTCGCGCAAAATCAAATCGTTGTTTGAACATTGGATGGTCATTAATATTCAGATTAATTAATTGGATTATATTGATTGATAACATGCTTGTGTGAATACATGGTTGCGATGTATGAATAATGTATATCGGATGGATATTAGATGGGTGGGGCAATTTTGGAAATTATTGTAATAAATTTAGAATTTATTAAATTGGACTTGCGTGTCCAGCCTATTACCTCCTTACTCTTTGTATTTCTCTTCTCACCTATTCCCCTCAATGTAAATGAGGTTTCTTTAGAAGTGTTATGTAATCGGGTAGAAGTAATACTTGTGCTAGCAGGAGAGAGGAAGGAGAGAGATTTGTTCTAGGAACAATGTGTTAAGTATCCATCTGCATATCATTATTATTTATTTATATGTCCCTTATTATATGTTTAGAATGCATGTTTAAGCGTGTATGATGATGAGACCTTAACAAAGATAATTAATTGGTTGCCAATTGCACGCGAAAAACCCTCAACATCATATTAAGCGTTTTTTCCTTCCATTGAGTGATTCTTACTCAAGATCCAAGACTGGCATTGGTTTGTTGGCCAAATTCAAGACCTTTGTCCGTCGAGGATGTGTTTGAATCATGAATGCTTTGTTCCATATTGGTGTCTTGTCCAAGTTGTGATTTTTTGGCCAAAGTCAAGATCACTTCTTGTCTTCGACATTGATTACGAAGCTTTCCAAGGTCAATGGGTTCCGCTTAACTGGGATCACTAAGTTTGTTGTGCCAAAGCCAAGACTTAGTTGATTCAGAGGAAAAATGTTAGGAAATATTGGATATATTGGCATATATAGATATATGTTTCGGACTTGGATGTCCATCTACTGGATCTAGGAATTGGATGGGATCCAATTGATCTTAGAGATCTACCTAGTTAATTATCATACAATTTGTTGGCCAAAGTCAAGATTGTGTGTTATTTAACGGGATGCTAGCCCACTAGGAAACAAGGTTTCCCAAGTACTCCACAGAGGGTTAGAGGCTCACCGAAAAATAGTGGGAGGCAAGTATTAAATTTGCAATATTCGTTTAGTTACTTGCCATACGCGCTCATTTCAATTATTCATCAATAAATTAATATATTAGTTGGACTAATAATTAATCGTTGTTTTAAATAAACAGTTGGACTGTATTCAAAATAATTCAATTAATAGTTGATTTTATAATTGGATTATAGTAATCAATGTAATTGAATTTAATCAATTAAATTATAGTTGATTATATAGTTGGACTATAGTAATCATTATAATAAATTGTACCTAATATCGTTGATTAAATAGTTGGACTATTAGAATCAAGATAAATTGAAAGATTAGTGTTTAAAACATAATCCTGGGTGAAAATATATTTAAACGACTTTAATTTTCAAATTGGGAATAATGAATCGGGATAGTCCTGAAAACTAAGAAGTTACTTTATTTGATAAAATAACATCTTAGGCCTAAGCCTGGAGTTAAGCAAATAGTAGAACATGATATTTGGAATATTCATGTGATGATAACTTTAGTGCTTAATCCATTAAGCTTGCCAAATAAACTCCTTAATTTCTTAGTCAGAACTAAGGATTAGATCATTATAGTATGATATTGAAATTGAAGGATCTTCATAAATTTATTCTTAGATCTTAAAAGTACAAGTTGCAATAGATAACTCTTGGAGAGTTAATGGCTATACTCAAGGAGACAAAGTCAAAGTTTGCAATTAGACAAGAAGCCCAAGGCGCACCTTACTTTGACATTCCGGAAGGCCAAGGCTTGGCCAAAGGCTTCTGGGGTGTGGAAAAGGGGCAAAGGAAAAATCATTATAATCTTCTGGGAAGACAAAGGACATATCCCAAAATGTCTGCCTAAACTGTGGCAAACGGGGTCACTGAAGCGTGACTGCCGTATGGACAAGGCAGACATGAAGGAATTGAAGACGGTGCAAGGCTCCGGCTTCAAATATGTTTTTCATAAACATGTTCACTATTAGTATTAAAATTGGATTTTAAATAATGGATGTGGTACATAAATATGTACTGGTGTGCAGAATCTGCTGATAAGCAGGATACTGACTTTAGTTGAGATTTATCTGCGAATTGGAAACGGGACAAAAGTCATTGTTTTAACCGTAGATACCTAAGTTTAGGAACTACCCTCTGGGTGTGTACTTAAATTAGGAAACTGTTAAAATGTAACTAGTTTGACTATATACATTACCTCTATATCAGGGTTTAACCCGTTGCGGGTATACCTTTATATTCTAGAACACTAAAGTGTTTTATTTTATAAAGATGATATTGAGATAAACAAATTAGATGTGAATAAAAGTATTTATATTTTGAATATAAATAAATCTCAAACGTATAACATGACAAACAAATAGCTCAAAATGAATTAATCAGTTGAAACTTAATTGTGGCATTATTGTCTGGGACACAATTAAACAAGACTCGTATATCCACACTTTCGAAGAGTGGGTACTAGGACAGATTTGATTCTATTCAAATAATGTCTATGAATCTAGTTTATTGGGCAAAGTGCCTAAAACACCTTTACTTGGTAAAAGTATAAGTGCCACCGATCTGCTAGCCCTTATTTATAGTGAAGTAAGTGGGCCCATGTCTAGCTAGGCTAGATGTGGATATGAATATTTCGTGACCTTTACGGATGTGGCATCGCGTTATGGTTATGTGTTTCTTTTGAAACAGGCATCGGAAACTTTTAGAGTTTCAACACGAAGTAGACAAACAGATCGGCTAAAGTATTAAAACAACAAGATTGGACCATGATGGAAAATACTTAAGCAATAAGTTTCTCAAATACTTGAAAGAGTATAGTATTCTTTCAAATGAGGACTCCTCCCGAAACACGTCAGTTCAACGGTGTGTCTGAACAGAGAAATTGAATTTTGTTGGATATGATAAGGTTAATCATGAGTCGCTCTGAGCTACCATTTCCTTCAACGGATACGCATTAAACAGTGCAGAACTTATTTTAGAATAAGGTTCCATAAAAATCTGTTTGACAAATTTCATATTAGATATGAACAGGAAAGAAACTAGGTTTCTCATTCCTGAAGATTTGGATATGCTAGGCATATGTTTGGATGATACCAAACTAGAACCCAAATTGGATAAGTGCCTAAGTTGTGGGTTATCCTAGGGAAACCAAAGTATAGTACTTATACATCTCACAAAAGAACAATGTAATTGTTGCTCGCCATGCAGTTTTCCTAAGAGGAATACCGATATGCAGTGGTAAGTGGGAGGAAAGTAAAACTCGATGAAAATCGGAGAAATACTATTCCAGACACCGATTCCTTAATGGAACATAAATAGTTCATCAAGGATGAAACTATACCAGTAATCTTCGAATACACAAGAACCGCGTAGGTCGGAGAGAGTCAGAAAACAACCTGGGGTATGGGTTTCTGATCTCACCTCATAAAGATGTCAATCTTATTGAGGAAAACGAACTGACTACGTATGAGGAAGTGATACAAGGTATCGACTCCCTATTATGGCAAAGTGCCATGATATCCGAAATGGATTCCATGTATACCAACTAAGTTTGGATACTAGTTGTTGTACCGTAAGGCATTATGCCTATTGGTACTATATAAGTCTTCAAGGAAGACATACATGGAAGGCAACATACCAACGTACTAAGCTAGGCTTGTAGCGAAAAGGTATCGTTATCAACATTGTGTAGATTACGACGAAACCTTTTACCGGTTGCCACGGTAAATCCATTTGGATAATGCTTGCTAATGTTGCATGTTTCATTTATGAAATATGTCAGCTGAATGCCAAAACCGCTTTCCTTAACGGAAACCTTTTGGAGGATGTTTAAAACATCCTGACGGTTTTGTCGTACCAAAACTAGCAAACAAGGTTTGCAGGTTATTCGATCCATGGATGGATTGAAGCAAGCATAGCGTTCTTGGAATTATCGTTTTGATGTAATCATAATGGTATATGATTTAATTCAAAACGAAAATGATTCTTGTGTATATAATGAGGTTAGTGGGAGCACACTGACAATGACTGTCCTAAATAAATAATGATATATCATTTCTTGGAAATGATATTCCCATAATTCAATCGGTGAAAGCTTGGCTTTCGAGAAAATTCTCCGTAGAATTCTTGGGAGAGACAACCTTTATTCTAGGAATAAAGATCTATTGTGATAGATTTAAAGTTGTTAATACTCTCCGAGAACTCGTACATTGAAATAAATATACGCGACCTGGTGTCTCATACGCTTCGAGCATATGGAGTCACAATCGGGCCAATCCAAGTGATAGTCATTGGATTGATGTTAAAGAACATCCTTTAGTATCTTAGAAGAACTAAGGATGTTGTCTTATACTATGGAGAATTAGAACTTGAAGTGACTGGGATCACCGCTGCAAGTTTCCAAACTGATAATAACGACTATAAGTCGTAAAAACGGTACTATAAAGTTTGAATAACGGAACAGTGAGATGGAAATCTTCCTAGCGAGATACTGTTACCGAATAACAAAAAAAATGGATTATTGATGCGGCTGAGGCAGCAATAGAAGCCTTCTCGATTGATAATAATCTAATTAGATTAGATATAGTTCTATTAGCAGCTGAGCTAGGCTACAGCACAGGCTAAAGAATTATTGGTCTCATCAACGATCCAAATATATACTTAGATATTCATCTGATTCGTTCGGATCATACATCGTGGCGATGTGTTGATCGAATAAATCACATCAGATGATAATCATGCAAATCCACTGACAAAAGAATTTTTCTTAGCAGAAGTTTAAGCGAACCGTACATAGTTCGGGTGTAGGACACTTAAGTGATTGGCTATGTGCCAAGTGGGAGATTGTTGGACAGTTATGACCCATAGCATCACTATTTGTGCAAATCATGGTGTTGTTGTACAAATTAATTATGTGACAAAAGAAATTGCTCTTATATCATTTGTGATTAGATCACCAAGATGTATAAATGATAGAAGGTTTATATGATTAGTTCTGGATTGATAAGATATGAGATAGTATCAATCCATAAAGGTTTAATCATTAAATATCCCTAGTCATAGTATTATCGAGATTGGACATCGATAATGTGGAATAGACTAGTATTACACTTTTGCGTGTTGTGAGAGCATAACGGCATAGTTCTCATATATTTGGGTATAGGATACTAATGCAACTGTAGTAGGAGGTTGTGTTTTACCGATGGTACGGAAAACAGCTTCGCTCTGGATAGACCCCTCAGAATTCCATTGGTAGTATGACTATGTGTCTATGGAAGTCCGAATTAGGGTAGGTGTATTTGGTCTTAACCTGAGACTTGCACCGCTAATTCTTGCGACAATCAATGTACTTTGGTTTAGGTCGTCCAGGCTTTAACAGGTTCTGTGTACGCCTCTTCTGGGTATATTGAGTATCGTAGTGTATTGGGTGTGATGTCGAAATGGAAGTATCACTCCAGTCATAGTGGAGATGATGATCATGTAAGATACATAACTCGTTCTCTTATATGCTGCAGCTATCGGCCCACAAGTCACATCAAGCGTCAAATCACTAGTCAATCGATTGATGTGATGTCTAGTCACTTTGAGTGATTTGACAACTTGTCATGAGTGATGTGAATAGTGATAGAAGTTGATGGTGGTAGTTGGTTGGCATAAATGCCTTGACTTTTGGAAATTCAAAATATATGGTATATGTTTAATTGATTTTGGAAATCAATAAAACTAATACAAAACCAACACTTTTCTCTCCTCTCTCCTCTCTCCTCTCTTGCATCTCACGGCCTTGGGCCATCTTCCTCTTCATTTTTCTGGTTTCATCGTGAATTAAAGGAGAAGCAAAGAGGTTTTGTGGCAAAATTTCCGGAGTGCTAGCACGCTTTAGGAGTCTTACGAAGGTGATAGGGAACCGCACCCGTGAGCATGGAATCACATCACAAGCTTGGAGCTTAATGGATCACCATGGCCGAAAATTTAGAGCACTTCCAAGGAGCAAAGCCGAGAGCTTCTAGGGAGCAAGGGCTTGTGTTCGTCGCGTCGCAAAAGTCGTTCAATGTCAGTATGATTCTGCCATTCTTCATTGAGTATTCATACAGGTTTGATGCTTGATTTGATCCTTGGGACCTAATAGAAACCCAACACTATAGCCGACTAGTATGAATCTGGACACCATACTCTCGGGTGTGCCTATCATGCTTCTGTTGAGTCATCCTTTAGTCAGAGAATCTGCAAGATTATCTTCTGTTGGTATTTTATCTATAATAACTTATTTTCTCTCAACAATCTCCCTGATGAGATGAAATCGCCTGAGTACATGCTTAGATTTCTGGTGGGACCTTAGTTCCTTTGATTGAGTAATGGCGCCCGTGTTGTCACAGTACATCGTGACGCCATTCTTTATCACGGGAAGCACTTCCAGCTCCGTGATGAACTTCTTTATCCAAACTGCTTCTTTAGCTGCCTCAGATGCTGCAATATACTCGGCTTCAATGGTGGAGTCCATTGTAGTTGACTGCTTTGAGCTTTTCCAACTGACAGATCCACCATTCAAAGTAAGCAGCTATCATGTTTGCGATCTGTTGTCATCCTTATCGGTCTGAAAGCTCGCATCACAATAACCAATGACTTTCATCTCAGAACAATCTCCGTATGTCAAGAACACATCCTTAGTTCTTCTCAGATACTTGAGGATTGTTTTGACAGCTGCCCAGTGTTGCTCACCAGGATTTGTCTGATACTTGCTAGTTAAGCTAAGAGCATAAGAGACATCTGGTCTTGTTCATAGCATGGTGTACATGATCGATCCTATTGTTGAAACATAAGGGATCCTACTCATACGCTCTCTATCTGAATGAGTATGCGGACATTGCTCTTTAGATAATTTGATTCCATGACAAGTAGGTAAATTACCTCTTTTGGAATCTTCCATTTTGAATCTTTTCAAAACTTTATCTATGTATGTTGATTGAGAAAGTCCTAATAACCACTTATATCTATTACGATAGATCTTAATACCGAGGATGTAGGCTGCTTCTCCCAAATCTTTCATGGAGAAATTCTTAGATAACTATTGCTTGATGGCTTGCATCATGGGAATATCATTCCCGATGATTAATATATCATCGACATATAATAAAAGAAATACAACAACACTCCCACTACTCTTCCTGTAAACACAAGGCTCGTCTACATTTTTGATGAAGTCAAATTCTTTGATTGTATTATCAAATCGTATATTCCAACTTCTGGAGGCTTGCCTGAGTCCATAAATGGATCGTTTAAGCTTGCATACTTTATTATGATCATCCTTAGATGCAAACCCCTCAGGTTGTGTCATATAGACTTCCTCTACCAGGTTCCCATTAAGGAAAACTGTTTTGACATCCATTTGCCAAATCTCATAATCAAAGTGTGCAGCTAGTGCCAGTAAATTTCAAATGGACTTTATCATTGCAACAGGCGAGAAGGTTTCATCATAGTCAATTCCTTGGATTTGTCTATAACCTTTCGCCACCAACCTAGCCTTATAGGTTTGGATGTTGCCTTCTGCATCAATTTTACGCTTGTAAATCCACTTGCAGCATATGGGTTTTATCTCTTCTGGTGCATCCACCTAGTCCCAGACTTGATTCTGATACATAGAGTCTATTTCGGATTTCATGGCCTCAAGCCACTTAACTGAATCAATGTCACACATTACTTCATCATAACTGGTGAGATCTTCATTATCGATGACCTGATCATGTTCCTCATCAATACGGAAACCATATCTTTCATGCTCATGACTTTCCCTACCAGACCTTCTAAGTTCATAACCTTGTGGTTGTTCCATCGCTGCCCTTTTGAGGGGCCTGGGGTTTAGTTCTATGTTAGTTTGTTCTTCTCGTACCTCATCGAGGTCAAGTCTACTCCCACTATATTTCTTGAGAAGGAATTCATTCTCTAGAAATTTAGCATTTCGTGAGACAAATGTTCTTTGTTCATTTGGGATGTAGAACACGTATGCTCTTGAGTTCAAGGCATATCCTACAAACTTACATTTAATTGCCATATCATCCAATTTGTTAGTTTGTGTGAGCTTAACATATGCGTCACATCCTCAAACTCTTAGATAACTAAGATTAGGACGTTTCCCAGACCATAACTCATATGGTGTTTGACTAATAGTCTTGGAAGGAACTTGGTTTAGTAGTAGTGTTGCAGTTTCTAAAGAAATACCCCAAAATGAAAGAGGTAGATCCGTGCCTGGCATCATTGATCGGATCATATCTAATAATGTCTGATTTCTCCTTTCGGATACCCCATTATGCCGTGGAGTTCCCGGAGGAGTACACTGGGAAACAATTCCATTTTCTCTCAAGTAATCTTGAAATTCATTACTTAAGTATTCACCACCTCGGTCAGACCTTATTGACTTAATACTTTTATTACGCTGGTTTTCTACTTCAGCTTTGAAGTCTTTGAATTTCTCAAAGGCTTCAAATTTGTACCGCATAAGGTACACATACCCATATCGCGAGTGATCATCGATAAAGGTAATGAAGTAGGAGAATCCACCTCTAGCGGTAACTGACATTGGTCCGCATACATCAGAGTGTATGAGTTCTAATGTCTCCGCTGTACATTGTCATTTACCTTTGAAGGGTAATTTGGTCATTTTACCAAGTAAACAAGACTCACAAGTTCCATAAGTTTCATATTTGAAGGGTCTGAAATACTCATCCTTATGTAGCTTAGTTAATCTTGTTTCATTGATATGACCTAAGCTACTGTGCCATAGAAGTGATTCATTGAGATTATTCAAGTTAACGTTGTATATATTAGAGGTTGAACATTCTTTGTTAGTTTGTAAGACATAGATACCATTATTGAAAATACCATATCCATATTTTATTTCATTGAAATAAATAGAACATTCATTACAACTTATTAGGCATGAAAAGCCTTTATTACATAAAGAATAAATTGAAGTGATGTTCTTTTACTAGAGAAGGTACATAAACACAATCTTCTAAGTCTAAAACTAAACCATTCGGCAAAACTAATGAATAAGTCCCCACGAACAATGCAGCCAGTTTTGCTCCATTACCCATGCGTAAGTCAACCTCCCCATGATGGAGTCTCCTACTGTTTCTCAGGCCCTGCACATTGTTACACAAGTGAGTCCCACAACCGGTGTCAAGCACCCAAGTAGAAGGTTCAGAGTTTTGACAATATAGTTCAATCATATACAACATACCTGAAGCATTGGGCTTCTTGGCCTCTTGGGCTTCCCTATATTCCTTGGCTTTCAAGGATCTGAAGTCTTTCTTCCAATGACCTTTCTTTCCACAAAAGAAACATTTCCCATTTCCCTTTTTCTTCTCCACCTTACCATTGGGCTTTAGGTAATCTGGAGCCTTGGCCTTACCCTTATTTTTCTTTGGGCCTCGTGGCTTCAGGTCCGTACTCGTAAGCATGACGGAGGTTTTAAGCTCCGATTTCAAGTCCTTCTCTACTTGCTTTATCAGATTGTGCAATTCTGCTAAAGTAGCTTCTTTATCAGACAGATGAAACTGCATAATAAAGTTAGAGAAGTCTTTCAGTAAGGACTGAAGAATTAGATCGTGACCTATCTCATGATCCCTGATGAACCTGAGGTTGGCCAATTTTTCAATATGGCCAATCATCTTAAGCACATGTCCACTAACATATCCTTCCTTATACCTTGTTTGGAATAAGGCACATGACACTTGGAATCTCACGGTATGAACGGAAGTTGCATACAACTCCTTCAAGTGAAATATGATGGTTTGAGCATCCATATCTTCATGAGCTTTCTGAAGTTCGTCCGACATAGAGCCAGGCATTATGCAAACTGCTTGCTCATCATCATTGACGTGTTTCTTCCAAGTATCAAATGTATTTTGGTCAGCATCTTTTGTGGGTTCAGGGGGAAATGGTCTTTCAAGAACATAGAAAATCTTTTCTTATCGTAAGAAAATTTTAAGGTTTCTAAATCAGTCATTGTAGTTTTCCCCTTTGAGCTTATGCTCATCAAGGATGGAACGAAGTGATACTCTGTTACCATTTGAATGTTTGTGAAATATTTTATCCCACCTGTTAAGAGAGAATGTTAAAATTAGGAATATGTTTTCATTAATGTTTCATAATAACATGGGCTTTTAATATTATGAAGTTGTTCACACTCAATTATTTTAAAATTTTAAGCAAATCGCATCAACCCCAATATGATGGATTTCTTGTGGGCAAGGATCCCATTATCATCATTTCATAACTCTGACTAGGGTCGGTCGTTATAAAATACGATAATTAGGTAGGTTCCCAACCAATTTATGATATAAATCACAATTCCTTGATCATTGGGTTGAGCAATCAAACATGTCATAGCTTATGCTAGTCCTTGTGGACTCCAATCTTTGCCTCTAAGTTATAAGACCATGCCTAAGGGTCGCTGCGTCTTATGACTCAGAAAAATCAAACCATTGTTAATAGTACGATTTAGGGACAAATTGGTATTGGTCAGTCTGGTAAAGCCTAGTCCTGCCAATACGGTTTAAGCCATTTGGGTCTATACTTTACAATGGGAGGCAAATTCTAGACTTAAATTATTATTGAGGATTTTAGCAAGTTTAAGTGAATAAATGTCAAATGGATTCCTCCATTGAAAATTCCCCAGAGGGGGGGTGGAGTGAACTCTCTTAAATACCCTTACCTCTTAGGCTCTTATTGCCTTGGTGACATGAATAAATAATAGATCCTCCAAATTAGTCCAACACTTCAAATATGCTTTAAGGTAAGCTTTGAGTAAATGATTATCTAGATGTCTTCACAGCTTTTCTTTTTGGCTATAAAAAGGTAGTGAGTGAAGGAAGACACCAAATCATTATCTAACTCTAGTAATACCTTTGGTTAAATTAACTTTTGTTTGGAAAGTTTTATTAACGCCTTGGTCTCACCCCACTTGTATCTTTTATAATGTCTTTTATTATAAACAAGTGATTTATATTTATTAGCCTTAAAGGTAATAAATCTCTAAGTTCATCATGGAATAATTACTTAGCTAAAGGATAAGCAATACACTCTCTATTTCCTTGGAAAGTCTCTAGATGCTTGCACCTTAAAATAATCATGCCAATTCTAATCATACATAGAATCATCAAGCATATGAGTTTTATTATGTTGGAATTATTTTACGCATTAAATAACTTTGATTAATATTTAATTATGATATTGCATTTTATTTTATTCAAATAAATTTACTATTCACATTTTTTTACAGATGCGTGAACTTTAAATGCAATTTCACAATTGAAATCTTAACCAAATCATGCAAAACTTGTACCTAAAATTATGTTCAGGGTGTTAGCTTTCCAACGAGCTTTTACACACCCAATTTCTAGTTCACATGAGAGAGAACTAAGTAAAACAAAAACGGCGCGCCGATACCACTGTTGGGAAGCGGCTGCGAGTGTGCAGCGGAAAATCAAAAATTACGATGCCGCTATCCCTTTGCCCAATACCCATTTGTTTTTATTATTCTACAAGCCTAGGCATGTTACTATATATTCTAAGCATAAAAACTCATAAAACATGCAAAGAACATAAACCTAAACATGCTAACTATCATAAGAACTCTAATTAAAATAAAGAAAGAAAAAGACTTACTTGAACCGAAGACTCCTCTAGTCCTCCCTCCAATCTACAAGCTTTTCTCGAACTCAGCAAGCTCTTCCACGTTCCAAAGAGCCACCCAAGTGTGAGGCCTCCAAAGGTGAACACACCAAAGCCAAAACTCAACGGCAAGACTACGCCTTGAGTGCACGGGTATTTTGCCCTCTGTGCTAGCCTAGGCAAATACCACAAAACTTTTAACTCGGGGTTACTCTAGTCAATTAGACTTAAGGATCCTCAAAATTAGTGGCTTACTCTTAAACTTTAGAGTTGCTCACTTATATAAACACAAGATATGAAAGGTTTGGTGCAAAAATTTGTAAAGAATTCATTGGGTTTATATAGGTGATCCAAAGGCAACAAAATTAATTAAGAATCTGATGTGGGATAAATGCTAATTTAATCTTAGCTATTGGATCTTAATTTATTGGTTTAATGAGATTATAAAACCCTAATAAGAGTTTGAGCCGAATTGGAATTCAAAACAAATAACAAATAAAAAAAATTTACTATTCACATTTTTTATTTATTATTTATTTATTCCAATTCCCAAAGTGCATTAAACAAACGGTTGGCCTCACATTTTTTATTTATTTATTTATTTATTCTAATTTAATCTTAGCTATTGGATCTTAATTTGTTGAAGTTCCGATTGTTCACATGCTGTACTTGTTCAAATCATGCTCCTCTGTTGGGTAAAAGCATTTTATTAGCATAAACAGCTTCAATAAACGGTTGGCCCATTTGATTTGTCAATACTGTCAGATGAGTCGTGATGGACGATACTTGAGCAATCAGTGCACTAACAGGATCTGCCATTGCTTCTTTTCAAACTCACCTCGTACGAAAAAAATAAAACAAAATAAATAAAATAAATAAAATAAAAGAATAAGAAATAAAAACAAAAATAAAACTTAAGACAAAAATAAAGGAAATAAAGAAAATAAAATTAAAATTAAAATTCTAAATTAAAGCTAAGATTACTTGTAGTAGTATTAATGTGAATTAACCAAAACAATCCCCGGCAACGGCGCCAAAAACTTGTTGTGATATTTTATATCGTACCGCAAGTGTACGGTGTCAAGTTTTAGTATAAATGAGTTTAGAGTGTCGAACCCACAGGGATTGCGTTAACTCGCACTAAGTACTACAATTGATAATCCTAACTTTATTTAGAAAATAATTAAATAAGATTTTTATAAATAAATAAATATAAAAATAATTTGATAGGAGGAAATAATACGATAGAGACTCTGGATCCTGATTTCACCTAGCTGTCACCTATGTAATTGTCATGCCAATTAATCATTGTTCAGTTATATTATTTATAAGTCAAGATTCCTCAAATATCCACTCCCTTTCTCGAGCATCAGTGAAAAAATCATCAACTATAGACTTCGATATCTCTATAAAAATCCAATAGTTAACGACTCATTACGCTTTGTGATTCTATATTAACGACTTCAAAGGACTACAGATTCTCTCGAACTCTATAAAATCATAGGTCATATTCTCTAGATCTATTCAAAATCCACTCTCTCGAGTGTGATAGATTCTAAACATTCATCATCTTCAATTGTGGCCAACAATCAAGAAGCATTAAACTCAAAAGAATATAAATAAATTAATAAAACTTCATAACAAAATTGATAAACAAAATACAAGGTTCAAGCATAGATTACATCATTCTCCAAAATTAAGGAGTTAGTTCATGATAAAAGATAAAATCAATGATAAACAATTCATGAATCTAATGGAAATCATTAGAGTTCTAAGAAATAAACTAGAAGATATAACCCGAATTGAATCTCTTCTCATCGGATGTCACAGCTTTTGTCTCCTCTTGTCGCTCTTCAATCCTCTCCTTGGATCTCTAAATATATTTATTTCTGTGTTTTGTGCAGTGTATTAGCCTCCCCCTGAGTATTGGACGAACTGTTCTATCTATAGTAGAGCCTGAGAGTCATAATACATGTTAAAAACCCTAAAAATCACTTTCCTGGCTTGCGCAGGTTTTCTTCTGCATGGGGCGCTGCGGCGCTGAACAGTGGGCGCTGCGGCGCCCAACTCTCTGGAAAATGTATGTAAATGACTAGATCTCCTTGAGTAGATGCAAATCGATATATTATGGGTCTCGTAACTCTTTCTAAATCAAAAGTTATAGCCTTTTTAATTTCAGTGTGTAGCTGATGCTGGTTTTTACTGCTTCTTGAGTCTGATGCTCCCAATAGGTCCCGAAACACACGTATTTGCTCCATTATCGATGTTCTAATGCTTCCTACAAATAAGACATAAAATAAACTATAAAATACATTAAATGGCTCGAAACATAACAAAATAATAGGCTAATAGGTCCCGAAACACACGTATTTGCTCCATTATCGATGTTCTAATGCTTCCTAGAAATAAGACATAAAATAAACTATGAAATACATTAAATGGCTCGAAACATAACCAAATAATAGGCTAAGAATGTCGGAATAAGTGGGTATAAACCACACTTATAAGAACCGGGTATGGATATTTGGATAAATCAGTATTGTCTCATATTCTTATAAATATTCTACCTAGAACTTTAACCTTTGTCATTCCATTATAAATATTCTACCTAGGTCATTCCATTAAAAAAAAAAAAAAAAAACGCCACGCTGCTCGTCAAAATATACATTTTCACATTCTAAAATTGACAAATTAATCTTATGCAAAGGTCATTCCATTAAAATTTAATTTAAACACATAAGATGATTTTAATTTTATTTTATTTTCTTCTCTATATGGAATTAATGCGTTGTTTCTGGGGGGAGACTTTCATCGGGCTTTCAATGCATTTTATGGAGAATAAAAAACTAATACAAGTTTATCGGAGTCAAATTGAAATGCTGTATGATGCTGTGATTGGTGCTTTTGGCATCAAGGGTCCGGACACCAAAGAGGAAACTGTAATGTAATACCTAAATAGAAAAGGCAATAACAATTAATAATTGATTTCTTTGTAGTCAACAATGACTCTTAAAATGTTGATAGATGTATTAGTCAGAAAATTACCAAGGCGGCTTTGGAATACAAAACCACAAATCCTAATCTACTAACACTTCTCCCCCTCCAGGAGCATCTTGCTCTAGCAAGTTCCAAAGTCAGCATATTTCTAATATGCACCTCCGATTCGGTTTCTCCTCATACCTCTTCGATCACCTCGACCCCGATTCCCATACATCTCAAGATGGTAGTCTTTTGGTGGTGGAGCACCCCTAGCAGGAGATCTGCTCCTCTCATGCATATCACGTGACCATCGGCCACCATGAGGAGGAAGTGGCAGAACTGGAGGAGATGGTGACCGCCTTTCATACACTTTCCTATCATGGTAGAAGTTATCCCTCCCACGGTCTCTATGGCCCCAATCCATGGGTGGCATTGGCTTGTTCTTCCCCATGTAGTCATCTTCTGGATATTCCAGCCTATCGCTCCGCGTGTGTTCAGAAAACCGGCCGTCATGTCGAGGAGGCAGACCACCAGGCCCAAAATCTCTAGGACCATCCCTGGCCCAACCACGGAGAGGGGACCTATAGCCATTGGTGGTCCTGCCAGGGGAAATATCTATAGGAGGCCCAGGGAATCGCCTATGGGGAGGAGGAAGAGGCAGCGGCAGAGGACCAGGATGGCCCCTCCTCGGACTCCCACCAGGGGCGTTGCGGAACCTCTTACAGTTGTTGCAGCACTCACGCCTAGCAAAGTTCAAGTTCGCGCACCTGGGAAATCAAAAGGATAACATGAGAGATAAAAGAATGTGTGGCTTAGATGCTTAAAAGTTGTATAAGCTTACATAAATAATAATCACCCTAAAAAGAGCTTTTTCTCTTTCTACAAGTTAAAAAAGGCATGGCTTCAAATGCTGAAGGACTAAAGGTTCAAAACTCTATTCCAATAACAATGATCAGGGAAATCAATTCCTTGTGAGTATTGTAAAACGAATTGGAAAACAGCATACTGTTGCTAACTATAACCAATGGCGGACAATTTTAATCTAGAATCTTGTAGCAAAAAATCAAAATCTTATGTAATGAGAATTAAACACCATTGTTGTTCTATAACTCAAAATTTCAATAAGGATTATCATTTCTTTACTATAAAGAACCAAAAATAAAAACTAAAGAAACTTGTACTAAGGGTGTACCAAGATTATTAAATATGAAAGAGCTATATTGATACTGAACTAACAAAGAGAGAAAAAATTTGACGTATTTGAATTGATTAAAGAACTTACAAAGGATCTGGGCAGATCCAGTCTCCTTCCCTCGGTCGCACATTTGGATTATTTCTACCCACCCCATCGCCTCTGAAAGGCCCTGGACCAAATGCAGGTCCATCAAAAGCTCTATCAGGTAGCCTGCCACCACCCCTTCCTCGAGCATGGGGTGGTGGTGAACCACCCCTTCCTCGAGCATGAGGTGGTGGTGAAAGGTCTCTATATCTACCAGTGTCCCTCCTGCTACCAAATTCACGGCTGCGAGAAGTACCACCAGATTGATCAAAACTGGATCCATGGCGATGATCTGCATCCCTACGCCGCACAGGAGATGCAGAACCTGCATGACTTCTATATCCTGGAAAAAAATGCCAGTGAACTTTATAGAAAAGTAAACCCAAGAGAAAGAATAACTAGTGGATGTATAATTTTTTATGGTAATTGAAGATCAGCGATCCAAGAAACTGTCAACTAACCAAACCAAACCAACAAGTGCAGTTTACCCTTAAGTAGTACATTTTCTAATTATTGATAATAACAAAAAGTAAACATGAATAGAGTTAAAAAAAAAATACATGATACTGCCCTTATTACTTCTCTATACCTGCCCACCTGACCAGTGAACATAATTTGTGTGACAAGCAAGTCAACCGTGGTTACTTGTACTTACCACACATGCTAACCACTCAATCATCGATAGTCCAGTGTTCCTACATTCAAGTGCCAAATCCATCTATCTTGTAAACCATTTGAGTTAAATGATATACTCTAACCTAAATATCTCTGGGTTTGGAGCATCCAAATTTAGCACATTGTGAGCTAGTAATTAAGAGAGAACTTTACCCATATACCAGCAGCTAAGAAGACGGATATATGCCTAGCGAATAACAACCAACATACAAACCAAAACCCCATTACAAGTTTATTCTGAAACCTTCAGCTGAACCATGCCTTCGATAAGGATAAACAAGAAATGGGATGAACCATAAAGGAGCATCAAAAGAAGACCAACTACCCAAATAATGCAAATCATCCACTTGTAAGCGATCCGAGTATTTTGCCATAATCCAAAACAAAGAGCATAATTGCTCAACAAATGCACAGGCAGGAGCTGTAGAAGCATGTTGTTTCATCATCTGCCATTGATAAAACCTTCTACAGATTCATAAATAACCATATAAAGAGAGGAATCCCAAATAAACAATCACCCAAGACTTCAAGAGATCTGGAGCGCCTTTTTTTTTTACCCACGTCACCCTTGAAACATGGATTACAGATTTACAACATACAAACAGAAAACCCTCATACTCCATCAAAGTCAACTTTATTTGACTATTACAGGGAAAAAAGAACAAAAAAATGCGAATACCCCAATAAAACACTTTATTAAAAATAATTCCAGCATTGGCAAGCAGGGGGCTAAAGCTTCATCAGTTACCGCTTCCATTGAAGAATGAACCAAACCACCAAGATCTAAAAGACAAAGGGCCAACACACACCAGAATATATAATCCTTCATGGCGAAATGTCAAATTATATAAAGACACGCTCAACAGCATTCAACCACACCAAATTTTCCACTATATTTCAATGGACCCTCAGTATAACAAGGATACCCTGATTAGTCAAAAGGAACATAAAAACTGTGCTAACTAAACGAGGGAATTGCAACAAGTTAATGAACCATACCATTTAACCATCTTAAAGTCCTTGAGGGAAAATTCCTCCTAAATAGAAAAATTTCATCTTTCCAATTGAAAACCTCATACTGATTTAAAAGAAAGCCTCAGTCATTTTTCCCACAATGTAATGACCAACTCACACGACAGCGGCTTTGCACCGAAGTCAGATAGAAGCACATTTTTGTTATCCCGCATCCCACGTATTCATTCAGTATGCCCCATATCTGTTATTATTAACCCAAATAAAAAAACAATTTCATCCGGACCAGCACTCACCCCAACATGCCTTCCTCAAGACCCAAGTTCTTGCAGGCAACATTCAAAGCTGTAACAGACAATAGCAAAATTTATTCACGGTTTGGCACTCCATAAGGGGGCATTAGATCCACATGCTTGTTAAACATAAGCAACAAAAGAACAGGTTTAACAACTAGCAGAACTCATAGGATAATATCACAATATTAGAATTAGAATTAATTGACTATACAACTCATTAACAAATCTCTGAAAGAATCATGTTAAATGGAAAATTATCAATTCTAATGATTTCTAATAAAAATTGCGGTTATAATAACTAGTCAATTTTAGAACACATACCATAATGGAACAGCTGAATTTCTGTTCAATGGGATGGCCAAAGTCTATACAAAAGAACCCTAAGGGTCTGTTTGGTTCAACGAAGGGGAAGGGAGGGGAGGGATTTTAATGGAGGGGAGGGGAGGGGATGGGAGGGATTTTAATTAAATATATGTTTGGTTCAAAGGAGGGGAGGGGAGGGGAGTGTTTTTAATTAGATATATGTTTGGTTCAAGAAGGGAGGGGAGGGATTTTAAAACTAATTTACTATTTTATCCTTATAACTTGTTATAAATAAAATTAAAACAATATAAGTAGGGATAATTTAGTCATTGCATTTAAAATTTTAATTCATCATTTTCTCTCCCCTCCAAAACCCCCCACTTTTGGAGGGGAGCTAAAATTGGTTTAGGAGGGATTTTGCTCCCCTCCCCTCCCCTTCAAAAAATTGAACCAAACAAACATAATTTAAAATAATCCCTCTCCTCCCCTCCCCTCTACCAAACACACTCTAAGAGTTTGGCTCACCAGTACAAACCTTCTATCCTTGTATAACACAAAAGCAAGATTCAAACAAAGACTATAGAACCAGATCTATTGTTTTAATTCACATTATTTTCGATAATCATCAAAATGATGCAAAACTAAAAAATGAACCTTCGTAATTGTTAGATCAAATTAAACAGTGAACAAAATTAAAGATAAATTATACGACACATAAAGAAGAAACCAACCAGGCTCATAGGAGTGACGATCAGATCGGTAATACGAAGGCGGCTCACGTCGAACTTCACCGGGCTCGTAGTCGCTGCCACCACCACCACGGACACCGTCTCCGGCTCCGTCGCTAACGGAGGGACGTACAACGAGGCTGCTAAGCAGCGGTTGGTGATGCAGTGTCGTTTGGTTCTTGTCTCTCGATCCCATCTATTAGGATTTTTTTTTTGTCTTGCGAGTTCGACGAGCGCGTCTTTGCCGAGATTTCAATTGGGAAAGGTGAGGGACATTACAAAACCCTAGCCTTAATGGGACATTTTTTGACGGGTCAAATTAAATAAAAGGGGAAATTACGACTATGCGTTGCAGAAAAGCCCGGGTCCGGCCCGGTCCAGACCGGTCCGCTCGGACTTTGGTCCGGTCCGGAGTAAATAAAATCCTGGCCGAGCCTTATGCTCGAAAGTCCGGCTCGGGCTCGAGTTCGAGCCGAGCTTAGTATTTTTTACTCGGGCCTGCCCAGCCCGGCCCGGACCGGGCTTAAAAAAACATATATATATATATATATATTAATATGTTTGTAACATTTTTATTTGTTTGTAGCATTTAAATTGTTAATTTATCGATAAAAAATTTGATATTACATATAGTGTGAATGTATTTTGTTTTTGTATGTTTTTAATTTTTTTTAAAAAACAACAAGCCGGATAAAGCCCGAGCCCGGCCAGAGTCGGGCCAGGCTAAATGATTTTAACGCGGCCTTAAACCCATTTTATATTGAAAAATGACAAAAGAGATTTGATCATCATTAAAATTACCATTAAGGTTGACAAAACGAATTGACGAATCGAATTTGTATCGAATCCTAAATGAATCAAATTAAAATATAATAAATATGTATTCGATTCATTTATTAAATGAATCATAATATCGTGATTCGTATTCGATTAGTTTACTAAACAAAATGAATATAAATATTCGTTTAGTTATGACATTATTCAATAACATAAATTATCATAATTTATTCACATTAATTATTCATAAGTATATACATATGAAATACATAATTAATAGAATTACTAAAGATGAGTCACCAAATATAGAAAATATTATTTTTTTATGGTAATTAGTAATAACTTCTTGAATTTTAATTGAAAAATAACAATAACTAATAAAGAAAA
>SKCR01028166.1:0-43429 GCA_019454045.1 Zanthoxylum bungeanum
CCAGGCTAAGACAGCTCAACAAGATAAAAATCGAGGTAGAGGGAGAAATAAAAGCAAAAGTAGAGGTAAATCCACAGACGAAAGAAAGCCTACTTACAAGTGCTACCATTGTGGAATAGAATGCCACATAAAGAAGATATGCCGAAAGCTGCAACGAGAGCAGGGTCAAGGCAATTCCCAGCCAAAGAACAATGATACAGAGACACTAGTAGTTGCCTCGGGAGATGTAGATATCTGCTCCATCCAGGAAGAAACATGCATTCACATCGCAACTCAAGATGTTGAGTGAGTGGTAGATATTGCAGTATCCTACCACATCACCCCTCACAGAGATTTCTTCATAACATACAAAGTAAAAGACTTTGGAGCAATGAAGATGGGAAATACCAGTTCCTCTCAAATGATGGGAATTGGTGATATTCGGATGCGAAAAAATACAAGGTTTACAATAACCCTGAAGGAGGCGAGACATGTTCGAAAACTTCGGCTCAATCTAATTTCGTAGGTAGCCCTCGACAAACAGGGCTTTGCTAGCCACTTTGGCAATGACACATAGAAAATGATAAAAGGTATTATGGTTGTCACCCGAGGACATATTTGTGGCACTTTATACAGGCCTTATGTGAAGATATGTGTAGAGAGCCTCAATGTATGTGAACAAGAGGCTTCTCAAAATCTGTGACACCAGAGACTTGGTCACATGAGTGAAAAATGGTTGTCTACCTTGATAAAGAATGATCTAATCAGTGTCTCCAAGAATGTTGCTCTGGATCCTTGCAATCATTGTGTTGTGATATTTTATATCGTACCGCAAGTGTACGGTGTCAAGTTTTAGTAAGATATGAGTTAAGAGTGTCGAACCCACAGGGATTGTGTTCACTAACACTAAGCACTACAATTGATAATCCTAACTTTATTTAGAAAATAAATAATAAAGATTTTTTTTATTAAATAAATAAAATAAAAAAATTATATAGGATGAACTAATACGATAGAGATTCTAGAGTCTGATTTCACCTAGTTATCCCCTATGTATTTGTCATGCCAATTAACTTGTTCAATTGTATTGTTTATAAGTCAAGAATCATGATGTATTCACTCACTCTCCCGAGTATCAGTGAAAATATTATCAACTACAGATTTCATTATCCCTATAAAAATCTAGTAATTAAAAACTCATTACGTCTTGTGATTCTATATTAACGACTTCAAAGGAACTATATATTCTCCCGAACTCTATGAATCCTAGGTTATATTCTCTAATTCTATTCAAAACCTCTCTCTCCCAAGTGATAGATTCTAAACAAATATCATCTCAATTTGTGGCCAGCAAACAAGAAGCATCAAACCCAAAAGAATATAAATAAACTTAATAAAACTTCATAACTAACTTGACAAACAATATAAAAGTTCCAGCATCAATTACATCATTCTCCAGAATTAAAGAGTTAGTTCATGACTAAAGATAAAAACAATAAAAACATGTCATGAATCTAATGGAAATCATTAGAGTTCCAAGAAAGAAACAAGAAGATAAAACCCGAATTGAATCCCTTCCTCTTCGGACTTCACCGCATTCATCTCCTCTTGTCGCTCTTCAATCCTCCTCCTTGGATCTCTCTAAAAATAAGTGTTTTGTGTTTTTTGCTGTGTATTAGCCTCCCCATTGAGTTTTGGACGAACTTATCTATTTATAATAGAGTCTTGGGGTCCTTATGCATGAAAAAACTCTAAAATTAGTGTTTCTGGCCGCTGCGGGGCGCTAGGGCGTCGGAAAGTGGGTGTCGCGACGCCAATCTCTATAGTTTTTCTATGCAGTGATACGAAGGCGCGACGTGACACGTGGCAGAAAGTGAGGATGTTTGTGTTATGTGATTCTTCTCTTCCGGCGTGCTTCTGATGCGTCCAAATGGTCCCAAAACACGTATAAATACCCCAAGATCCATATATTAATGCTTCCTAAAAATAAAACATAAAGAACTAAAAATACATTAAATGATACGGAATCTAACAAAATAGTAACCTAAGAATATATGAATAAGTGGCTATAAACCACACTTATCAAACACCCCCAACTTAAGATTTTGCTAGTCTCGAGCAAAAGACAAAATAAAAAATAAATAAATAAAATTAACAAAATTAAGTAGGCCACTTTCGTAAGGATCACGATTGCATTTAGCGTATGCAACAAGCCTTTAAACCCCTCTGCGACCCTATTGGATGAGTTATAGTCTCGTGAGGGCTTACAACGACGATACGCATAAACATTATTCACAAACATGCAATCATGCAAAAATAAAAATAAAATAAAATAATCCCGATAGTTACACATAAAATTGTCCTCAAAGAATGCTTATCAATGAAATCAGAGAACCTTCAAAGTACTCAACTGTGACTTAAATCCAAGTTCTTGAATAAACCATCTAAGCCAGACTCACAGTGTGTGTGTGTGTCTAAAGGTTCATTCACAGCTCGACTTCTAAGTAAGCTAACTCAATGATTTGTCTCAAAAATTGAGATCTGATGGGTCAAACCAACCTAGATATCTCAAAAGTATTCTGCATTTGCCTTTCTTTGCCCAGTATGGTACGATTTTTCATATTGTTTCCTTTTTTATTTATTTTTTTTTCATATATTTATTTTTTTTCATATATTTATTTTTTTTCAACACATCTACCTTTAAGGTAGCATTTCTCCTTATAGTGGTCATAACACTCGCTCATGGGTAGCTTCACGCTTATCGGTTATAGGTGGTTTATTTTTCTTATAATACCATACATCATAATAATAGTGTATTGAGATAGACATTTAAGCAAACGGTCATTCATCGGCAAACGATTCTTCAACTAGTCACTTTGCCAACTACTTAGGTTCTTACTGCTAAAAACCTATTATTAAGTGCTTACGAGTCTAACCTAGATCACCTACTCAAGGCATTAGATAAAAATCAATTGGGACTTATCGTTCCTAAAATTTCATCTAAAGCAAACAAATTCATCATTAGACTTATGCTTTACTAACAAGGACACAAAAAACAATTTTTTTTTAAACAAGAATATCACTACATGCACACACCCTCAAACTTACAACTTGCATTGTCCTCAATGTAAGCTAAACATAAAGAACTAAATTTAAGGAACAACACTATCGTGCATGGAGTTAATCAGACTCCTGCTGGTAAGAATTTGGTTGTGCGGGCTTTGTGTAACTCGTGCTACCTGCATAAATAACATGCAAACGAATAAAAAAATAAATAGCACACAAAAAATTTTAAAATAAAATAAAGAAAATAAAAATAAAAATAAAATAAACAAATGTAAGGGTTGCCTCCCCTCTAGCGCTAAGTTTAACGTCTTCAGCCAGACGCAACCACCCAAATGGTCATAGTGACTTCTTCTTTGGTATCCACTGGTTATTGTGATATGAAAAGATAGCTTGGCAAGCTGTGGCAGTTTATCCAAATACCCCTTACTACTTCTTCGTCATGGAGGAAGTAATATGCCCAATCTGTGTTTCTAAGGACTTCATTGTTGCCCCGATAGTTTCCATGTGTGTCTCAATATTCTTCAGCCTTGATTCATTCTTCTCAAACCTCACTGAAGTATTAGCAACAAATGTGCTCATGAAATCTTTCAAGGAAGATTTATGCTCAGCTCTTTGATAGTCAAAGCCCAATGAAGGTTGTAAGGCATTCTCTGTATTAGCATATGACAGGTTTGGATGATAACGGTTAGGCACATGATTTCCTCTACAGCTGTTGAAGTTCTGATTGTTCACATATTGGACTTGCTCAAATTTCGGGTCTCCTTCCAATAACAGTCTATTTGTAGCCACCGCTGATTCAATAGATGCTTGTGCTCGTGGATTTATGAGGGCTGCTACTTGAGTAGATAGGGTGGAAATCTAAGCTGTTAGTGCCACAAGAGGGTTCACTTAATATATTCTAGCCACTTTGGTCACCGTAGCGCATTCACTTGGCCATTGAAAATGGTTAATGGCCATTTCTTCTAACAGATTGTAGGCGTCCTCAGCTGATTTCTGGAATAGAGCTCCCCCAGCTGCTGCATCAATCACAGTCCTATTTGAACTATTCAGCCCATTATAAAACAACTGAATCTGAACCCAGTGTTCATAATCGTGTTGTGGGCATCTTCGTAGTAGATCCTTAAAGCGCTCCCATGCTTCATACATAGTCTCAGTCTCCAGCTGCTTAAATATACTGATTTCTGCCCTCAGTTGAGCTGATTTAGCTGGTGGAAAGAACCTCTCAAGAAATTTCATGGCCATATCTTGCCATGTCATGATACTCCCCATCTGTATTAATTGAAGCCAATCTCATGCTTTATCCCGTAAAGAGAAAGAGAATAAGCATAGCCCGATAGCCTCTTTACTCACTTCATTCATCTTTATGGTATCTGTGATCTCCAGGAACATCCTTAAGTGCATGTTGGGATCCTCTACAGCTGAACCCCCAAACTGATTTCTTTGTACCATGTTGATCAACGTAGGTTTTAGCTCAAAATTATTGGCGTTGATTGGTTGATGGGCAATCCCAGAATAAGTATCATCAATGACCGGCTTAAAGTGATCTCTAATTGCCACCTGACGTGGGTTGATCTCTCTGTTTTAGCCGTCGTTGCTTCTTTTTCAATTTTTCTTTCTTTCCTTAGTCTCCTCGTTGTTCTTTCTATTTCAGGATCAAACAGAAGCGAGTCAAACTTGTGGATCTTCGCATTCACTGAAGCACCGAAAGAAAAAAAAATCAATAAACAAAATAAAAATAAAAATAAACAAAATAAATACAAAATAAAAATAAACTAAACTAAAAATAAAAATAAAAATAAAAATCTAAATTAAAGCTAAGATTACTTGGTAGTAGTATTAATGTGAATTAAACAAACAATCCCCGGCAACGGCGCCAAAAACTTATTGTGATATTTTATATCGTACCGCAAGTGTACGGTGTCAAATTTTAGTAAAATATGAGTTAAGAGTGTCGAACCCACAAGGATTGCATTCACTCACACTAAGCACTACAATTGATAATCCTAACTTAATTTAGAAAATAAATAATAAAGTTTTTTTTATTAAATAAGTAAAATATAAAATAATTATATAAGAGGAACTAATATGATAGAGATTCTAGAGTCTGATTTCACCTAGCTATCCCCTATGTATTTGTCATGCCAATTAACTTATTCAGTTGTATTGTTTATAAGTCAAGAATCCTGATGTATTCACTCCCTCTCCCGAGTATCAGTGAAAATATTATCAACTTCAGATTTTGATATCCCCATAAAAATCTAGTAATTAACAACTCATTACGTCTTGTGATTCAATATTAACGACTTCAAAGGAACTATATATTCTCCCGAACTCTATAGAATCCTAGGTTATATTCTCTAGATCTATTCAAAATCCCTCTCTCCCGAGTGATAGATTCTAAACAAATATCATCTCAATTTGTGGCCAGCAAACAAGAAGCATTAAACTCAAAAGAATATAAATAAACTTAATGAAACTTCATAACAAACTTGACAAACAATACAAAGCTTCGAACATCAATTACATCATTCTTCATAATTAAGGAGTTAGTTCATGACTAAAGATAAAAGCAATGAAAACATGTCATGAATCTAATGGAAATCATTAGAGTTCTAAGAAAGAAACAAGAAGATAAACCCGAATTCAATCCCTTCCTTTTCGAACATCACCGCCTTCGTATCCTCTTGTCGCTCTTCAATCCTCCTCCTTGGATCTCTCTAAAAATAAGTGTTTTGTGTTTTGTGCTGTGTATTAGCCTCCCCATTGAGTTTTGGACGAACTTATCTATTTATAATAGATCCTTGGGGTCTTTATACATGAAAAAATCCTAAAATTAGTATTTCTGGTTGTTGCGGGGGGGGGGGGGGGGGGCACCAGAAAGTGGGCCCCGCGGCGCTAATCTCTTTGGCTTTTCTATGTAGTGATGCAAAGAAAAATACATTAAATGATTCGGAATCTAACAAAATAGTAAGTTAAGAATATATGAATAAGTGGGTATAAACCACACTTATCACATTGTCTATTCGATAAGGAACATATAGTCTCTTTTAATTTCTCTTATATGAGAAGATCAAAGCTGCTATGTCTGGTGCACACTGATATTTGTAGTCTATTGGAGGTTAATTCATTAGGGGGTAACAAATACTTTCTGACTTTCATTGATGATACTTTTCAGAAAGTGTGGGTGTATTTTCTGAAAATAAAGCATCAGGTCCTGGAATATTTCAAACAATTTCATGCCATGGTAGAGCGTGAAACATGTAAGAAACTGAAGTGCCTCCCCACAAGTAATGGAGGCAAGTACATATCTGAGAGTTCGATGCCTACTATAGAAGCCACGACATTCGATATGAAAGGATTGTTCCACGCACTCCATAGTCTAATGGTATTGCCGAAAGAATAAACCGCACCATTATGGAGAAAGTCAGAAGCATGATCAACATGGCTAAGCTGCCAAAACCATTTTGGTGAGAAGTTATTTGTGCCGTCTGCTACCTGATCAACAGATCACCATCTATACAGTTGAATTTTGAGATTCTAGAGAAAGTGTGGTCTGGTAAGAATCCATTTTATTCTCACATTTGAACATTGGAAGGCTAATGTATGTTATGGTATGTACCAGGCCAGATATTGCTCATGCAGTGGGTGCAGTGAGCCGCTTTCTCTCTAACCCAGGAAAATAACATTGTTAGGCAATCAAATAGATTCCCAGGTACCTTAAGGGTCATCGAAGTTATGTCTGTGCTACGAGGGAGTTGATCTAATCTTGGAAGGCTATAAGATTAAGATATGGCAGGAGATCTTGATGGTAGAAAATCTACAAAAGGTTTTATCTACACTTTTATATGGGGAGTTGTGTCATGGCAGTTACGATTGCAAAGGTGTATTGTATTATCCACAATAGAAGCTGAGTATATTGCAGCAGTGGAAGTATAAAAGGAAATAATGTGGTTATATTGTTTTCTCCAAGAATTAATGATCAAGCAAACATAATACAAGATACATTGTGACAATCAGAGTGCTCTGGACTTCAGCAAGAACTCAATGTATCATTCCCGGATGAAGCATATCGGTATTCGTTATCATTAGATACACGAGGTAATGGATCAACAACTACTGACACTAATGATGATCCATACACATGAGAATCCAATTGACATGTTAACAAAGGTGGTTACTCAAGACAAGCTAGAGTTGTGCAGAGACTGTCAGGATAACCGTCAGATGACAATTGGTTCATATGCATCTGGACGGGGAGAATTAAAGAATCCAGCTGCATGACATTGCCACCCACCATTGAAAGCTTCCAAGATACTTTAGGTGGGAGATTGAAAAGGGTGCAACAACGTTTGACAATGAAGCAATGTTCCAAGACTACTTTCGGTGGACACTATTCATGTGTTGAATTTTTTAGCATAAGTTTTTCTATAAATACATAGCTCATCTGTGAGCTTTAGGCATCCTAAAAATATTAATCTTCAAGGTAAGAAAGCTTAGAGAGTGTAGAGAGAGTGAGGTTAGAGAGTGAGGTTTTATGTAAATTTTAAACACTTTATAAAGTCTATTCTTATAGTAATAGAATTTGATTTTTCCTCATAAACATTTTTCAGTGATAAGAGAATAACAACAAATATCACCTCCAACAATGTCCCAATAGTGTATGAAGAAACTAGCCCCTAAAACATATGGGCTATGGCTACTATCCAAAGAATGCTTTTGAGCACAACAAGTACCTTTTTCATTGTTGGGGCATGATAGAGAATATCATTTTCTACCAACCCTATAATTAGTCTGATGAAATCATGGATTAAACTCTCACTGACAATAATCGGATCTTCTGTTAAAAGTGTGGAGAAGTACTCAATGACACGATCAAAGATGGAAATCAGAGAGCTCAGGAAAAAAACCATCCTTTAAGGTCATCTCTTCAATCCAGGTCCTCTTACGTCTCGACTTTTCCTTTTGTCACAAAATATTTCCTCCCTCTTATACCATTATTCCAACTCATTCTTTACAGATAAATACTCTGCCTCTGTTCCACTACATGTTGCATCAATTAAAATATCTTCCAATCTCACCAGTTTGTCATGCAGGCTTGTTGACGGCTTATTTTCGTTCCAGGGACAAATCAGTAAACTTACTCCTCAAACAATCATCCCTCAATTGTGAATTTGTTTGGTTTGGGGACCAAATATAAACTTAGCAAAAAATGAGAAAACACGCCGATGAAACAGATGGTTTAACGTGGTTCGACAGAATGGATCCAACCTACGTCCATGGGCACAAAGGGAAAGAAGGCTTTTATTACGTGGTCGGGTTCGACCGACCTACACTAACTCTCGCTTACCTTTAATCTTTTTGCTCTCTTTTATAAGTTTGAAATAAAATTAGCCAACCCTTTACAAATTAATTATCGATCTCTTTATATATTGGGGAAAATTCTATTGTCACATCAATCTAATGACATCAGCCACATGAATCTGCCTGCGCCGCGTGAGCTCGCCCCAACTACTCTACAAACCATAACTCTACCGCCTGACACCTCTACTCTCTGCCACTTGAAATTTATTTAATGACCTATTCTTGGCAACTGTCACACGTCACCTCATAATGTCAGCCATATCTGCCCTGTTATGCTACTAGGTCGGGTAAGCTCTAATGCCTTTATTCCCATTTGTTTCTCTGGACAGCTTTACTTCTCGGGTTGGGTTGCGGCTAATGAGAAGACTCGCTGCTACTTGCTAGCAGAGATGTCCGAGGTTCTTGCTGCGAAGCATGAGCCTATGGCCATAGCATCTCAGTTGATGGAGTCATTACAGGGCATGTTTAGGAAACCTTCAGAGCGTCAATGTCATTAGGCCATAATCTCAGTGATGACTACTAGGATGGATGATGAGATATCAGTCCGAGAGCACGTCTTGAGGATGATGACCTACCTCAATACATTTGAGACCAGTCATCTGCTTTACAGTGAGAGTAGTCAGTAGGTTTCAGTCTAACCCGGGATTGGATTATTGGGTGGTTTTGAAACACATTCTCAAGTATCTTAAGAGAACGAGAGATTATATGCTTGTGTATTCTAGTGAGGATGCAATCCTAAGAGGATATACAGACTCTAATTTTCAGACGGATGTCGATTTTAGGAAATCAACATCTGGATCAGTGTTTACCCTAGGTGATGGGGCTATAGTATGGTAGAGTATAAAGCAATCTTGTATTGCTGACTCCACCATGGAGGCTAAGTATGTAGCAGCTTGCAAAATAGCTAAAGAAGCAGTCTGGCTCTGCAAATTCTTAGGAGATCTAAAAGTCATTCCAGATATAGATATACCACTCACACTTTATTGCGATAATAGTGGTGCAGTGCAAATTAAAAGGAACCAAGAAGTCACAAAAGGGGAAAACATATAGAGAGGAAATATCATCTCATCAGGGAGATAGTACAGAGAAAAGATGTTTTTGTTATAAAGATTACATCCGTAGAAAACCTGGCTGATCCGTTTACAAAGATTTTGTCGGCTAAGGTGTTTGAAGGTCACCTAGATGGTCTAGTATTACGTGACATGTCTTATTTGTTTGGTTTGGGGACCAAATATAAACTTAGTAAAAAATTGAGAAAATACACTGACGAAACATAGGGTTTAACGTGGTTCGGTGGAATGAATCCAACCTACGTATATGGGCACAAAAGGCAAGAAAGCTTTTATTACGTGGTCGGATTTGACCGACCTGCACTAACTCTGGCTTACCCTAAAGTTTTTTACTCTCTTTTATAAGTTTGAAATAAAATTAGCCAACCATTTACAATGAATTCTCGATCTCTTTATATACTAGGGCAAATTCTACTGTGACACTAATCTCATGAATTCAGCCACGTGAATCTGCCTGCGATGTGTGGGCTCTCTGCCCCAACTACTCTACAAACCATAGCTCTGCCGCCTGACACCTCTACTCTTTGCCATCTGAACTTCATTTAAAGATCTATTCTTGGCAACTGTAATTTGTTACCTCACAATGCCAAAATATACCTCCCTGTGAAAGCGTATGCTAGAAGATAAGTTGATGACCTGCTCCTGCTCCTGTCATGTCAGTTTCTTTAGGAAGACCAGGTCCCCTTGTAGGGCTTACGTCACTTGAATTTGGCCACACCACTAACACCCCGACTTGACTGACTGGGTCGGCCAACTAAAACAACTGGCAACCTACCCTATTGTGCTACCAGGTCAGGTCGACTCTAATGCCTTTATTCCATTTTGCTTCTCTTAATAACTTTACATCTCTGGTCAAGTTACGGCTAATGAGAAGGCTCGTTGCTACTTGATAGTATGGATGTCTGAGGTTCTTGCTGCGAAGCATGAGCCTATGACTATAGCATCTCAGTTGATGGAATCATTGCAGGGCATGTTTGGGAAACCTTCAGAGCGTCAACGTCATGAGGCCATAGTCTCAGCGTTGACTACTAGGATGAAGGATGAGACATCAGTCCGAGAGCACGTCTTGAGGATGATGACCTACCTCAATACATTTGAAACCTATGGCGCTCGTATTGACAAGCGTAGGCAGGTGACCATGATTATGGAAAATCTTCTGAAGAGTTTCTTGCAGTTTAAAAACAACTATGTTATGAATAAGTTGACTTTTACTTTGACCCAACTGCTAAATGAGCTCACCTATTATGAGTCCATGCTTGTGGATCCTCGTAAGCCCAATGTTGAGGCAAATGTTACCGAGTCTTCTAAATCTACAAAGATAAAGAAGAAAGGAACTGGGAAGGCTAAGGCAAAGCCTATGAAGAAGAAGAACAAGAAAGGCTCTAAGGATGCCAAGCCCAAGGGAAAGTGTTTCCACTGCAACAAGGACGAAAAATTCGCTTGGAGGGACCTTGCTGAAGGTGACTACACCATGATGGTCGGGACAGGGGATAACATTTCTACAATAGCATTGGAAGTTTCCAGTTTCAATTTTTCAAATAATAATTATTTAAATTTGAACAATATGTTATTAATTTCTGATTTTCGTAGGAATTTGATTTTTGTTTCCAAACTTTTGGATGATGGTTTTTCAGTTTCTTTTAATAGTAATTTGGTTATTATTGGTAGAAATGGATTAACCATATGCACAGGACACTCAGAAAATAATTTACATGTATTAAGACCATTAACACATATGTCACTACACAACACTGAAATGTTTAAGGTTGAGAAACCTAAAACAAAAGGGCAAAAGATTTCTCACGATGACATATATCTATGGCATCTTAGACTTGGTCATATCAACCTTGACCGGATAGATAGTTTGATAAAGAATGGAGCCATAAACCAATTAAAGCTCAGAACTTTACCAGTCTGTGAATCCTATTTAGAAGGAAAAATGACCAAGAGACATTTTACTAGAAAATGAATAAGAGCTAGTCAACCACTTGAGCTAATACATTCGGATGTTTATAGACCGATGAATGTAAAAGTCCGAGGTGGTTATAAATACTTTATCATATTTATTGACGATTATTCAAGATATGTGCTTGTTTACCTAATGCAGCACAAGTCAGATACTTTTGAAAAGTTCAAAGAGTATCGTGATGAGGTTGAGAACCAGTTAGGTAAGACAATCAAAAATCTATGATCAGATTTTGTGGAGGAGAATACCTTGACAGAGATTTCGGGGAATGTTTAGTTCAGCATGGGATAATATCCCAGTTCACAGCACCTAGAACACCATAACGAAATGGTGTTACAGAAAGGAGAAATCGGACCTTACTAGACATGATAAGATCTGTGTTTAGTTATAGTTCACTACCTAGTTCATTTTGGGGGTATCCATTTCAAACATCAATGTATATCCTTAATATAGTTCCATCTAAGTCTGTTCCTAAGACTCCCTTAGAGTTGTGGAGTGGTCATAAAACTAGTTTATGACATTTCTGCATATGGGGGTGTCCAGCATATGTGTTGAAGAATAAGACTACTAAGTTGGAGCCACTTTCACTGGTGTGCCTATTTGTAGGCTATCCTAAGGAAACTATGGGTGAATTCATTTATATCCATGAAGATAACAAAGTGTTTATATCGACAAACACCACGTTTCTAGAGGAGGACTATATGAGAGTTTTCAAACCTCGTATAAGGTGTTACTCGATGAGTTACTTGCTGGTTCGACTAGCACATCATCATCAATGACAATTGACAAACACATAACACCTTCGACATATGAGCATCAGATGCAAGTTCGTTAAAATGATCTTCCATCTAGACATAGTGGGAGGGTTGTGAGACAATCTGATCGCTATCTAGGAGTTGGAGAGGCACAAGTTATCACTTCGAGCAATGGTGTAGATGATCCATTGACCTATCATAGTGCAATGGATGATTCTGAAAAAGAGGAATGACTCAAAGCCATGAACCTCGAGCTGAAGTCTATGTACTCCAACTCAATCTAGGAACTTATGGACCAACCTAATGGGGTAAAACCCATAAGTTACAAGTGGATCTACAAGTGAAAGAAGAGAGCAGAAGGGAAGGTACAGACCTTCAAGGCTATGCTAGTGGCCAAGGGTTATACCCAGAAAGAGGGAGTTGACTATGAGGAAAATTTATCGCCAGTAGCCATGCTAAAATCCATTTTCACTCTTCTACCCATTGCCACATATTATGACAATGAGATTTGGCAAATGGACATCAAGACTGCATTCTTGAATGACAATCTTGATGAGTGTATCTATATGGTACAACCAGAGGGGTTCATAGCCCAATGTCAAGAGCAAAAAGTTTGCAAGTTGCAAAGGTCCATTTATGGACTCAAGCAATCATCTCGATCTTGGAACATAAGATTTGATACCATGATCAAGTCTTATGACTGTAAGCAGAATGTTGATGAGCCTTGTGTATATAAGCGTGTTATTGACAGGAATGTGGTTTTTCTTATTTTATACGTCGATGGTATTTTACTCATTGGGAATGATGTAAATATATTATCGGACGTGAAAATCTGACTAGCTAACCAATTCCAAATGAAAAGATTTGAAAGAGGCCAGTTATGTTCTTAGGATCCAGATACTTCGGGATCATAAGATACGACTGTTAGCTATGTCTCAAGCATCCTACATCGACAAGATCATTGTGCGATTTAGGATGCAGAATTCCAAGAAAGAAAATTTGCCTTATCGACATGGAATTCATTTGTCAAAGGAACAGTATCCTAAGACACCTTGAGGAGTTGAGGAAATGAGACATATCTTATATCCCTTAGCAGTTGGTAGTTTCATGTATGTTATGTTATGTACGAGACCAGACATCTACTTTACAGTGGGAGTAGTCAGGAGGTTTCAGTCTACCCCAGGATTGGATCATTGGGTGGTTGTGAAACACATTCTCAAGTATTTTAAAAGAATGAGAGATTTTATGCTTGTGTATTTTGGTGAGGATACGATCCTAAGAGGATATACAGACTCTGATTTTCAGACGGATGTCGATTCTAGGAAATCAACATCTGGATCAGTGTTTAACCTAGGTGGTGGGGCTATAGTATGGCAGAGTATAAAGCAATCTTGTATTGCTGAATCCACCATGGAGGCTTAGTATGTAGCAGCTTGCGAAGTAGCTAAGGAAGCAGCTTGGCTCTGCAAGTTCTTAGGAGATCTAGAAGTAGTTCCAGATATAGATATACCACTCACACTTTATTGCGATAATAGTGGTGCAATGGCAAATTAAAAGGAACCAAGAAGTCATTAGAGGGGAAAGCATATAGAGAAGAAATATCATCTCATCAGGGAGATAGTACAGAGAAGAGACATTTTTGTTACAAAGATTACATCCACAGAAAACCTGGCTTATCTGTTTACAAAGACCTTGTCGGGTAAAGTGTTTGAAGGTCACCTAGATGGTCTAGGATTACGTGACATGTCCCATTTGTTTGGTTTGGGGAACAAATATAAACTTAGAAAAAATGAGAAAACACACTGACGAAACAAAGGGTTTAACATGGTTCGGCGGAATAGATCCAACCTACGTCCATGGGCACAAAGGGAAATAAATATTTTATTACGTGGTTGGGTTCGACCGACTTGCACTAACTCTCGCTTATCCTTAATCTTTTTGCTTTCTTTTATAAGTTTAAAATCAAATTAGCCAAACCTTTACAAATGAGTTCTCGATCTCTTTATATACTGGGGAAAATTCTACTGTCACACCAATCTCATGACATCAGCCATGTGAATCTGCCTATGCTGTGTGGGCTCGCCCCAACTAATCTACAAACCATAACTCTACCGTTTGACACCTCTACTCTCTGCCACATAATGTGATAGCCAGAACTACGGGGGCATTCTCCCTTCTCGTTATCGGTATACCGGAGGGTACATAATAGGATAGCCAAAATTGCGGGGGCATTTTCCCTCCCCGTGATCGGCATACCCGAGGTTACAAATGCCACGGAGGCCCGTACGCTTAAGCTACCCAAAGTTACAAGGCATTGGGTTCGCTCCACCCCTAGGGTTTGGTAATGACACCAAGGATTGGTGTGCCACAGGGGGGTTTGCGCTTTTCACACATGTTCTTCACCCCTTGGTGTATCCCGACCAGGTGCATTTCACAAGAATACTAAACAGGGCTTTCCCATCCAAATAAATAACAAGAAATGTGAGCTATTTTTTTATTTAAAAGAGGAAAGTCTTATTCATATTAAAGGGATCTACTGCCATTCTTATAACTATTTAAAGGTCATTCTAAGTGAGACTCTATTGGAAGTTCCTTCGTCGCGTCTCTAGGTGATCCTTAGTAATGCCGTTTTGAGTCGAGCTCTTCCTGATCAATTCTTGACAAAGTCTTTTTGATTTCGACAGGGGGCCTCTGACTTGTATCTTCTAGAGACCTCAATATCTTTGGGTGTTGTGAATGTGTGTCAGCTTCTGGGGAGAAAGGAAGAAGTTGTCATTTCGACTAAGTTTGGGCTTACAACTTTGCAACTGATTACTTCTCCTATTCCCACTTGTGGGTCTACCATCAAATGTTTCACCCTCTATACGATAACAAAATGGAAAACTAATGTATATGCATGATAAATATGATGCACTATGGAAACTGATCGAGCACACTTGCATCCCGGGACTTTTACTGCTCCATAGTGATCGTCGCCATTGAGAATTAGAAAATTGGCAAGTCAAACGACGACCACCATTACTCTAGGAGGAACGTGTTCGTACCTTAGTTAAGAATGTCCAACTCCTGATATTACATTTCATTCAACAGCTTAATCCTAGATGGAGACTTCTAATAACACTTTTTACATTTTATTGAACAACTCAATGGGAAGCTATTGGAAGTTTTTTCTTAACGTCTCTGCATTCCAGGGCTTCTTGAGTCGGGTACCATCCAACAGTTCCAAAAGATAGGCACATGACCGGACAACCTCGACCACTTTATATGGCCCTTCCCATTTGGCTCATAATGAACCTTCCTCGGGCTTTCTTGTCTTCAAAGTAACTCGCCTCAGGACCAAATCTCCGGGGAGGAATGACCGTAATCAAACCTTATTCTTGTAGAACTGAGCCATCCTCTGCCGATACAGTGCCATCTTGATCGCCGACCTCTCCATCTTTTCTTTAATCAAGTCAAGATGATGTTTCACCAGCTCTTCGTTCTACCTTTCCGCAAAATGTCGAACCCGATGAGTCGACATCCCGATCTCTGCTGGGATAACCGTTTCGCACCTATTGGCCAAAGAGAAATTTTTTTCACCCGTGGAGTGCTTGGTGTATCACATGGATGCATGAGTTGCTCGTGTCCATCGAACTGACCGTTGAAAGTTTTCATATAGAGTGTTTATCCTATGTGTCTGTGAGAACTTTCATGTATCGATTATATGACAAGTCCTTAGACTTGAGGTCTTTACAATATTATGTATGGATCAAATAACTTTGACATTCTCCTTCCCTGGTTCAAAAGATCCGGTCATAAGGGTATGATTGGGTCATTTGTTGAAACACATAAAGTTTGTAAAGATACAACAGAGAATCGCCACTCTCTCGGATAATATTTTCTTATAAGAGTAGTATTCCAGCTCGCGGGTTGATATGTGTGATCAGTGCTTGAGACTGTGGCTGCAGCGGAAGAATCATGTGAGATTCTTGGGTTAGCACGATTCATGACACTATCAACACATACCTTTGACCATATGGGTAGACACTTTCCGCACCATAGGTCAATAGGTGGGGATACAGTGAGGCGAGGGACCGTATCATATATAAATCGCATACAAAATGGGTATATATATCTTTCCTTCTCATTTGGGGGCCTTGGCATGTTGCTAGATGTCAACCTTGGTCATTGAAATCGAACGACCATCTGATCAGAGGATAATTTATGTTCGATTAAATTATCACGATTCATTTCATGTCCAACTTGAGGGGAATCCAAAAGGTCACACACAACAAAGTCAAAATCAATGGTTAACAATGCATAGTACAAATTTAACAGCATATATGATTGTTGTAGGAATTGTTTATAAATGGTTCAATGTGTTTAATTATTGAACAGATCATTTATGAGGTTCCATAGTGGCTTAGGGATTGGTGAATGACGATAGGGGCACTTTGGGAATTGGAATAAATAAGTAAATAAATAAATAAAAACATGAATAGTAAAAAAAAAATTTATTTTTTTTATTTATTTTGAATTCCAATTCGGCCCAAACTCTTATTAGGGTTTTATAATCTCATTAAACCACTAAATTAAGATCCAATGGCTAAGATTAAATTAGCATTTATCCCACATCCGATTCTTAATTAATTTTGTTGTCTTTGGAGCACCTATATAAACGCAAAGAATTCTTTACAAATTTTTGCACAAAACCTTTCATATCTTGGGTTTATATAAGTGAGAAACTTTAAATTTTAAGAGTAAGCCACTGATTTTGAGGATCCTTAAGTCTAATTGACTAGAGGAACCTCGAGTTAAAAGTTTTGAGGTATTTGCCTATGCTAGCACCAAGGGAAAAATACCCGTGCACTCAAGGTGTAGTCTTGCCATCGAGTTTTGGCTTTGGTATGTGCATCTTTGGAGGCCACACACTTGGGTGGCTCTTTGGAAGGTGGAAGAGCTTGCTGAGTTCGAGAAAAGCTTGTAGATTGGAGGGAGGACTGGAGGAGTCTTCAGTTCAAGTAAGTCATTTTCTTTCTTTATTTTAATTAGAGTTCTTATGATAGTTAGCATGTTTAGGTTTATGTTCTTTGCATATTTTATGAGTTTTTATACTTAGAATATATAGTAACATGCCTAGGCTTATAGAATAATCAAAACAAATGGGTCTTGGGCAAAGGGATAATGGCATCATAATTTAATTTATTTAATTTTCCGCTGCGTACTCGCGGTCGCTTCCCAATATGGAGTCCTTGTATGTCGTTCGATGTGCCCATAAAACCTCTAGTAGCTTCTCGACCCACAAACCCTTATAGGACCCGAGCCTCGCCTTCAATTTGCTCTTGATTGTTTTATTTATCGCTTCTACCTGCCCATTTGACTTTGGATAAGAAGGCGAGGCGAACCTTAATGCAATCTGGAGGTCTTCACAAAGCTTCATAAAGCCCTTACTATCAAACTGCTTCCCGTTGTCTGTGATAATAGCTCGGGGAATCCCAAACTGGCACACAATGTTCTTTTTGACAGAATCTGTTGCCTTTTTCTCTGTAATTATAGACAACAGTTCAGCTTCCACCCACTTAGTGAAGTAATCTATGGCAAGAATGGAAAACTTGGCCTGACCCCGACCTGTGGACATCGGCCCAATGATGTATATCCCCATTGGGCTAATAGCCAAGGACTTACCGAAGAGGTCAGTTGCTCGGGGGGCTGGTGAGGTATATTGGCATTCTTCTGACATCTGTCGTAAGCTCATGCAACTCTGACGTCGTCCTAGTACATCGTCGACCAGAATAACCCTTGCATGAATGCCTTATGGGCAATTGACTGACCTCCACCGTGACTTCCGTAGATTCCCTCATGAATTTCCCTAAGCACATAATCCACATCCTTGGCGCCCAGACATCTCAAGTATGGCTTCGTATACCCTCTTCGATACAATACTCCCTCTATCAAGAAAATTTTATATTTCAGCTTCCTTGCCTCTTTTTTCTTTTCGGGCACTTCCCCCGTCTCCAAGTACTTCTTAATTGGATCTATCCCAATAGAATGGTCCGAGGAATTTTCAATTTGATATATGATACAAGTCGAGCTAGTGAATCTACCTACTGGTTGTTCTCGTGCCCGACCTACTGGAACGTCACACTCCTCATTCCTCTGGTCAACTTCTTCACCTCGGCTTGGAAGGCAATCATTACCTAGAATTCACCTTTCAGTTATTGAACAACCAATTGAGAGTCAGTTTTCACTACCACATCTCTGACTCCTATCGCCATGCAAAGTCATAATCCTGCTAAAATGGCTTCATACTCCGCCTCATTATTCGTAGCCTCGAAGGAAACTCTCAGGGAATTTCTCAACTCCTCCCGCTTACTACTTCAAGGGATCATCTCGACCTCACAGCCTTGCGTACTGACTGACCCATCAACAAATAGCTCCCACATAGCTTCTTCTTCCACTGTCATAAATTGAGACCATGTGAACTCCGCAGTAAAATCTGCCAAGGCTTGCCCCTTGATCGATACCTTAGGTATCATACTTGCTGAGCTCTATGGACCACTTTATTAAACGACTCGAAACATCCGGCTTGTGCAATATTTGTCTCAGTGGGAGATCGGTGTAGATCCCGATGGGGTGAGCTTGAAAATAATAGCGCTAAACTCTTACTGTAGTGACCAAAGACAAAGCTACCAACTTATTAGCAGGGTACCGAGTTTCCATATCCAATAAGGCTTTACTAGTATAATACAATGGCCTTTGGATTTTATCTACCTCATACGCTAATACAAAACTCACAGTATATTCAGAAACATCCAAGTACAAGAACAACATCTCACCTAGAATCGGTTTTTCTAATAATGGAGGCAACTCCTTGAGTTGCTGGAATGCATCCCCACAATCAGTTGTCCAGTTAACTTATTTCTTAGCCTTCTTGATCAACCAGAAGAAAATGTGGCACTTATCGGTGGCCTTAGAAATGAATCGGTTTAATGCTGCCACCCGACCCGTCAAGCTCTGCACTTCATTGAACATCATCGGGGCTTTAAATCCATCATTGCTTTAAATTTCTACGAGTTTGCCTAAATACCCCGGCCAATGACTATATACCCCAAAAACTTTCCCGACGATATGCCATAAGCACAATTGTCTGGATTCAGCCTCATATTGTACTTTCTCAACAACTTAAATGTCTTTCGAGTAAGCTTTGTTTAGATCAGAAGAATCCACACACATTCTCCACTTCTCGTTAGCCCTTTCACCAGAACCACATTGGACAACGACTTCGGGTACTTGACCTCCCTGATAAACCCTGTCGTTAGTAACTTCTCAACCTCTGAATGGATTGCCCCATACCGGTCCTGATTGAAAATCCCCATCTTCTACTTTACCGGCTTATGAGCTTGGTCAACCGACAAACGGTGACTAATGAACTTGGGATCGATCTCGGGCATATCTCTGTGTTCCCAAGTAAAGACATCCGCATACCCCTTTAAGAAACCCAGCAACTGTTCCTTCAAACCTGGCTCTAATCTCGTCCCGACTTTTATAATTTTTTCAGGTCCGAATAGCTCAACTAGCTCTAGCTCTTCCCCTGCCCCCAACTCAACAGGATCTTTAGGCCAGGGATCAGCCGACTCCACTTCTGTAACTTCTTCTTCTCTTTATTTCCTCTTCATGCCTACCTCTTCAACATAAAGAGTTTCCTTAGAAACGGTGGCAAAAAAACTCATTGCCGCCTTCTGACATCCACACATTATCCCTATCCCTATCTCTTCCCAAGTTGGAAACTTAAGTTTCAAGTAATAGCATGACATGGCCGTCTTGGATTTCATCATGAAAAGCCTCCCTAGTATCACCTGGTAACTACTCAAGAAGTTTACAATTGAGAAATCCATTATCATGGTCCAGGTATATGGAGCTGTCCTAATAGTATTGTAAATTGTATCTCACCTAACGGGACGAAAGTTGCTCCCCTGAACCTATATAACGGTGTTGCGTCCTGGGTTAAAGTGGTGTATTCCATACCCAAACCATCCAAGGCTTCCTTGGAGATAATATCTACTGCACTCTCCAGATCCACCAGTATTCTATCTACCTCGGCCCCACTAATAACAGCCTTGATTGTTAATTCATCATCATGGGGGTAACTCACACCCTTGGCATCCTCCTCCGTAAACACAATGGTAATAGGCTGTGCCCTCTGGATCCTCATTTCCCCCATTTTGTCAGCACCTCCGGGTCCCTCGTTCGGTAATAGTTCTTCCTGGCCCTGTTTAAATCCCTAGCCAATGTCCTTCCCCCAGCTATTGTGAAAATTGGCCTCTGCTTGGTCATCATGGCTCATTGGTCTATGCATTCATTCAGGTACCCATTCCTTACCAAGTTTTTCACATGTTCCCGCAGGTCCTTACATTGTTTCGTGGTGTGTCCATTTGCATTATGGTACGTACAATAAGCCATATTGCTTCTCTTCTCATTTGGGAACTTTCTCGGGTCGGGATCAGTCAATAGACCTTTATCCTGGATTTCCTGAACTATCTGGCCAGAGGTTTGTTCAGGGGATGTACACTGTCCCCTCCGGCGACGTGGTTGACATGGGCTAGAGGTCTTCTCTCTTGTACTTGATTATTCCGAGGCATTGACCTAAACTCATTCTATCTCAGGGATGCCCCCATTAGATCCCTATTCATATCACTCTAATTTTCCGACCTGACTATTCTTGGCGCCCGAGCTTCTCCTCCTCGGGTTATCTTTTCTTCTTCCTCCACCAATACAAACTTCATTGTATGTTCCAAGACAGTGGCGAAATCCGGTATTTCCTTGATCCTCAAATGAGACCAAATCTTCCCAGCCCTGAGGGCTCTTCTAAAACTTTCCAATGCCTCTGGGGACTCATATACCTGATCTTCAGCACCAGACTGTGATACCCATCAACAAAGCTTTTCAAAGGCTCATCATCCCTCTGTTTCATCATTCTCAGCGATCCCACCGTCTTCCTATGTACAAACGCTCATTTAAAGTGTCGTACAAAGGACTTCCTCAACTGGGCAAAACTACCGATGCTCCCCGGTGTTAAGTTCATGAACCACAGGCTAGCAAACCTGCCCAAGGTCGAAGGGAACTCCTTGCAGATGGCCTCTCCAACCATCTCTTGGATTTCCATCAACAAAACAAACTTCTCAACATGAGATTTGGGGTCCGTGTTACCTTTGTAGACATCCATGGAAGGCATGGTGAACATCATTGGAAATGCCTTTGTCATGACCTCCTTCATGAAAGGGGATGTTGTCTTCATGTCTTGGTCGCCCCTCACTCACCCTTTCATATTTTCTTCCTATTTTCTCATCTCATTCCTAAACCACCTCTTCATCGTTTTCTCGGAATTTTCAAGCTTTCGCCTATGGGCTTCCTCGCGTCTTCCACTCCGAGCATTATACCTTTCGTAATTGGGTATTTCCCGCCCTTCTCCCGGAAGTCTTTCCAAGTCACTTTCTGTAAAATATGGGCTATTACTAGAAGACTCTGGAGTCTGTCTGCCTTTATTTTCTTCCCATAAGTCCCATGCTGTAAAGTTCCGACAATGACTACAGATCTCACTATATCATCACTCTTTTTCCCATTTTCACCATCTCCTTCTAATCCGATGACCATCTTTCCTCTTGCTATTTCATCTCTTCTTTGGCTTAGGCCCGCTTCTCATCATTCACTATTTTTTTCTTACCTCTCCAACTTTTCCATCATGGTTTTGATGAAAATCTAAGTTGATTCTCTCTCCTTTCGAGCTTCTTCCATTTCCTTCCGTATGGTTTCCTCCATTTTTTCCATCCACTCCGTTGTCGAAGCCTATGAAGATTTATGGTTTTTGTCTCCTGCCATCATCTCAACATGTTCGCTGCTTTTAGTACTAGTCCCCATAGACTGTGTCAACTGTTGACGGCTGTTTTTCATTCCAAGGGTAAATCGATAAACTTACTCATTGACCAATCCTCCCTCCACTGTGAATTTGTTTGGTTTGGGGACCAGATACAAACTTAGCAAAAATTCAGAAAAAACATTGACGAAACAGAGGGACATGGTTCAGCGAAATGGATCTAACCTACGTCCACGGGCACAAAGGGAAAGAAAGCTTTTATTATGTGGTCAGGTTCGACCGACCTGCACTAACTCTCGTTTACCCTTAAGTTTTTTGCTCTCTTTGATAATTTTGAAATAAAATTAGCCAACCATTTATAATGAATTCTCGATCTCTTTATATATTAGGGAAAATTATACCGTTACACAATTCTCATGACGTCAGCCACATGGGCTCTCTACCCCAACTACTCTACAAACAATTGCTCTGCCGCCTGACACCTCTACTCTCTGCCATCTGAACTTCATTAAATGACATATTCTTAGTAACTGTCACACGTTATCTCACAATGCTAGTCCATACCTCCATATGAAAGCGTATACTAGAAGATAAGTTGATGACCCGCTCTTGTCATGTCAGCCCTTTTAGGAAGTGCAGGTCCCCTTGTAGGGCTTACGTCACTTCAATTTCATCACACCACTAACATGCCAACCCGACCGACTGGTTCGGGCAACTGAAAAAACAGTCAACCTGCCATGCTTTGCTACCAAGTCGGGTCGGTTTTAAGGCCTTTATTTCCTTTTTCTTCTCTGAACAGCTTTACATCCCGGGTCGGGTATCATGTGCAGACTAATCCTGATTTACTCACTGGATAGGACGCCACCGCCTCTCGGGCCTGGGCCGTTGAGTCTGCAAAAATCCCTTTTATACCATTCATTCTTCGTTAAGGATCATAGGGCCCAAAAATAACCATAAATAAGGCTTAAGACAAGCTGAAACATATTTCCAAACCCGTGAAGATTCCAGCTCATGAGCAACGCTTTTAATATCTTTCGTTTTATTGCCCGACGATATATAATCATAAACTTTATTGAGGATGTTGGTTATATGCCCTAGATCCAATCGGGACAAATATATATTTTATATTATTGCATTGATTAATAAAATTTGGTAATTTAGTTATAAGTACTGTCTATAAATAATTTTGGCTACTTGTAAAATAAAGTCCTTAGAATGACGATGAAAGGAATTAAATTAAGTTTAATTTATGAGATCGAGCCATTCCTAAATGTTCCCGATCAAGGATTATCAACACAGGATTGATGTTCCCTAAATCTTCTGAAGAGGTTTAGCGCATGAAACAAATCCCATATTCTCCTACTATAGGATCAATCATTTATGTTATTTTATGTACGAGACTTGATGTGTCTTACGCTCTAAGTGTTACGAGCATATATCAGGCTAATCCTGGAGAAGATTATTGGATAGTAGTCAAGAAAATCCTTAAGTACTTAAGAAGGCCTAATGATATGTTCTTGATTTATGGAGGATGTTCCGAGCTCAAAGTATTGGACTATTATGATGCTAACTTTCAGTCTGATAAAGATTATAGCAAATCACAGTTTGGATACTCGTTTACTAAGTTTGGAGGTATAGTAAGTCGGAAGAGTTCTAAACAAACTACTACAGCAGACTCAACAACGGAAGCCGAGTACATAGCCGCTTCATAAGCAGCTAAAGAAGCGGTTTGTGTAAGAAGTGCATCAAAAACTTAGGTGTTGTTTCTAAGATTAACAAGGCGATTGTAATGTATTTTGACAACACCGGAGCCATAGCATAGGCTAAAGAACCAAGGTCTCATCAAAAATCCAAACACATTTTTAGGCGATATCACATGATTAGATAGATAATACAAAGAGGTAATATGAAGATAGAGAAGATTCCTACTTAATAGAACTTAGCAGATTCTCTTACTAAAGCACTAACCCAATAGAAGCATGATAGGCATGCTGAATTGTTTGGTGTAAAATATCATAGAGATTGGCTCTAGTGAAAATGGGAGATTGTTGGTTATATGTCCTAGATCTAGTATGGACAAAAATATAATTTTATATTATTGTATTGATTAATAAAATTCGGTAGTTTATTTATAAGTATTGTCTATAAATAATTTTGACTACTTGTAAAATAAATTCCTTAGAATGACGATGAAATGAATTAAATTAAGTTTAATTTATGAGATCGAGTCATTCTTAAATGTTCCCGATCGTAGGATTATCAACACAAGATTGATGAATCCAGTTTAGATCGGCAAATGTTATGTCTGCTTTCTTGTTGAAGGAAGGTAGTTGATCTCATAAGGTACTAGTGAAGGTGTTCACTTAGTCTAACATATTGATGCTTGTTGGAGAACAAGTACATCAGACTGATCCGCTTGAGAACCCATATGGAGTGTTATCCACATGTCTATGGGATTTCTTTTTGTAACGATATTATGAATGATCCTTAGACTTGAGGTCTTCATGGTACTTGTATGTGGATCATATATGCTTTGACATTACACATCCGTAGTCCATAGTGAGATTGCGCATAAGGTAATGATTGGGCAATATGAAAAGCATATGAAGGTAGTGAGTGATCAAAAAAGGATTTACCGCTCTAGATAATATAGAGTCGATATCCCAAGAGGCGCGACTTGACAAAGGTGATAATATAAGTCCATGACCATGACGAGTTCTGAAAGGAGATTCAGCAACTTAAGATATATATTACCAGTTTAAGTCAATGTTCTAATAGCCATGATTTAATAGAGTAGGCATCTTTCATACTCTAGAATCATTGGCGGGATATATATAAAGCGAAAGGATTGAATCATACGATAATCATATACGGAATAGGTTTCACTAAAGTTAGTATTTTTTTCTTAATTGGGGGTCATGATGCATTGCTAGATGCCGCTCTTGACAAAGGTGATAATATAAGTCCATGACCATGGGTCGTTTTATAATTTCCAAAAGTATATTGACTGAAATGTAATTAAGTAAAGTATTTGTATTAGATTATAATTTCATATTTATAGTATCCTAATTTGATTAGGATTGATAAATTTTATTTAATTAATTTAATAAAATAAAATAATGATAATAGTTATTTATTTAGGATGGATTAAAATTCATATTTTAATAGGATTAAATCATATCCTTATCCTATTAATTCTAATATGATTCAGATTAAAACAACTCAAATTAAAAATCTATAAATACCCTATGCAATTAACGTGAGAAAAACAGTAAAAATTGATAAGGAACAAAATTTGAAAGAAATTTTGGCAATTCATGTGAGAAGCAAAATAAATAAAAATTTTGATTTTTCTTTTATTGAAAATTTGCTTTAAGTAAAAATTGTTTATACTCCAAAAATTCCATAAATCCTAAAGTAAGTCTCTTTTCTTATGCTAGCATTAAAGAAAAGACACCTACATAATATTGGATTTGAGAAATCCAAAATCTTTAATTCTATGCTTTGTGTGGATATCGTTGGAGGCCAAAGTATGAGTGGCTCTGAAGAATTTACAAGGATCACTTAAAGGTTTAAGGTACATTTTTATTTTTGTTTCATAAATAAATATTGTCATGAAGTATGAAAACTAATAATGATCTTGGATTGGAAATTTATGTTTAAAATTGAAAAATTTTAATTTTCTGCCGCATGTTAGATTTTCAATAGTGGTATCAATAGCCTAAATTAATTTGCATATTTTTGATAAAAAAAATTTATGTATATTGTACAGATTATGTTTAAATTTATGGGGCATGATTAAATTTGAGATTAATTGAAATTTGATTTAATTGAGAATTAATAAGATAAATAAAATAAAATTTAATATATTTACATATATATTAAGCACGACACTGTTCTTTCAATTGAATAATAGCGTTGTGCTCTTCTAGAACCAACAGCAGCAGATTCTAGACCCGGTCAAGGTTCCGGTTCGGAACCGGAACCGAACCGGTTCGGTTAGGGTTCCTCCCCTAGCCGAACTGGTTGGAACCGATTTGAATTTATACAATAATATATTTTTTTAATTTTTTAGATAAGAATTTTATTTGTAATTTAGTGTAATTATGTAATGTAATTTAACGTAATTTGTAATTTACATAATTTTATTGTAATTATGTAATTTTATTTGTAATTATTTTCAAAAAAAATAATTTAATGTAATTATTTGTAATTTAACTTTTATTTTCAAAAAATTAAAAAAAAAAAAAACCGAATGGAACCGGGACCGAACGGTTCAGTTCCGGTTCCGATTCCGGTTCCGATTCCATTTTAGTGTGGAACCGGAACCGGACAGTTCGGTTTCGGTTCGGAACCGAACCGAACCGCCGGCCCGGTTTAGTAGATTCTACTGGTGGTAAAGTCTGTGTCGTCAGTGCGATGTAACAGGGTAACGTCAAGCTGACCTCATCAAAAAAAATAAAACAAAAATGCTACTGGTGGCTGATGTTGGCACATGATGTCCTGAAGTCAGCACCCGAATAAAAACAATATATTAAAAAATTGAATTTTCAATAAATTTTATTTATATTAAAATTTAATTAAAGAATTTATTTTATTATAACTAATGTATCTTGATACAATTAAAATTTATCAAGAGACAAAATTCTAATTAGATTATGAATTTATCTTTAAAAAATTAACCTAATATGATTAGGATACAAATTAAATTTGAAGATTTCTAATTAGATTAAAAATCTTGAATTCAAATTTAAATAGGATACATTTAATCTCAAATTCAAATAAAGGAAATTGTTTCCTATTAGAATAATGATTCTAATTATATAATCTTAATGAAGATTAAAATTATATTCTAATAAGATTATGATAAAATATTTAAGTCTCATAAATAATTGAACATAATTAAACAATATAATAAATTTATCCAATAAGATTGGATAATAAAATATTGTGAATATTTTAAAGAAATTTTGATGAACTAAAATACATTAGATGTATAAATATGAGACCTAATTTAAATAGACTTGGAATTTAGTTGCTTGTTTGATTGATGCATGTCTAGTTGGTTCTATCAAAAGGGCGATAAAAGCCTAAGAAGTTTGGGTTTTAAGATGGATCGTTGTGACCCATCCACTCTTCTGGGAACCTAACTAGTGTATTTTTCATTCAAAATACTATATTCTAAAGTTTAAAATAAATTAAAACTAAAATCCCTCCGAATAATTTAATTCTATAACATTGCCTTCCATTATTATAATCAAAACCAGAACTCTTTGTTATTCTTGATTACTTGGCCCTCGTAAAGATCAAATTTAACATCAAATATGTTTAGAATATATATATAATGGTTGGACTTAACCAAAATATCTGATGAGTTGGAACTCGTCATGATCATTTATTTTGGAGGCAAAGGTTAAGTTTCATATAAGATATGATGACAAGAGTTGTCAAGTTAACGATCTATGAGTTACATGAGATGTAATTGGTAACAAGTACCTACATAATTGAACTTAAATAAAGTGATTAACCCTCGTTGTCATTTTATTTTAAGTAAAATGGGATCATAGCCCACGATAATTTTGTCACTAAGAGGGTTGACAAAATTCAAATAAAATAGTGGGAGTAACCATTAGAATAAAAGTCCAAATATCTTATGGTTTATATCAATGCAATAAAAATAATCAAAATTCTCTATTTTTCATATATGTTTCCAAACAAAACATGAGTAACAATATTTACTCTGAAGCATACTTGATGTTACTAAGTTGACTAGACCTAACTTTGCGGACTGGTACCGCAACTTAAGAATCGTTCTTAGGCAAGAAAAGAAGGTTTATGTCCTGGAACATAGTGTTCCACCAGAACCTGCCAAAGATGCAACACAAGAAGAATATAATGCTTGGTTGAAGCATTATGATGATGATGAGCAGACAATATGTGTGATGTTGGGCTTAATGTCACCAGAATTACAAAAGCAACATGAGTCTATGGATGCAAGCACAATTATAACACATCTCAAGGAGTTGTTCGATGCATATGTTCACATCGAAAGATATGAGATATTTAAGGCTCTATTTCGATCCATGATGAAAGAATGATCTTCAGTTAATGACCATATGCTGAAGATGATTATCTATATTGAAAAATTAGTTGATCTTGGTTTGATCATGGACCATGGATTATATATTGATCTTGTATTACAATCACCACTATAGTCATTTTCTTAGTTCATTTTGAATTTTCATATGAACAAGTTGGACGCTACGCTTCCTGAATTGCTTAATATGTTAAGACTTGCTAAAAAAGACTTAAAATCATATAAAGGTTCTGTGATGCTACTAAGTGGTTCCAAAAAGTTTAAGAAACGTCCTAAGAAAGGTTCAAAGGGTAAAGCCCAAAATGCCAACACTCAAAAGCCCATTGTGTTGAGTTTTCTAGGTCAAACCAAGATCTAATTAAGCATATAAACGTGTGAATACATCAAGATAAAGTTGCGAAAATACTCACTTTGATCGGCTTTGCGATGCGAAGAACACAAAAAAATTTATGCTCCTTGAAGCTCTCGGCCATGCCTCCTTTTGTGCTCCATGTTTGATCTCCAAGCTCCAAGCTTTGATTTCAGATTCCATGCTCATGAATGGGTTTCCCTATCACCTTTGTAAGACCCCTTTGAGTGCTAGCTCTTGAGATTTTGCAAAACAATCATGAAGAAGTGAAGCCTAGCTTCACGCCCAAGAGAGAAAAAGGCACCATTGCCGTGAGTTATGGAGAGGGAGAGAAGAGTTGTGTATATGTTTCTAAAACAATTACCAAGTTCAAAAAAGGTACAAGGCATTAAAGCCTTCCAACAACTCACATCACTCACAAAAGTGACATCCATCACATCACTCAAAGTTGATGTGACTTCCATCACAAGAATGACTAATGATGTGACGTGTGATGTGACTTGTGGGCCCCACTTGATTCGAAATGCGAGTGGGCCGCAAACAATCCCGGGCTCGGGTTCTCTAATTCCGAATTAATGAATTTTTCGTTACGACGTAATTAAATCAAATTTAATTAAATAATTATGCCTAGCAAATTACTATTAACTCTAAATTAACTCGTTCGCCCGAATTAAAATCTAATTTTAATTCCGCGTCGAAATCTAATTTTATTTAATATATCGAATATATTATTTTATCGATTAATTCCAAATTAATCGTTCTCTCTCTCTAAATAGTATTTTATCCCAGATAAAATATCTCCGCAATTAATCCTAGATTAATTTTGTCTCTCTAATAATTAATCCTAGATTAATTATATCCGAGTCATACGTCATCGGTGAATCTTCGGGAAGCGACCCATGAGATCCCCAGATATGTTGGCAGTAAATCCGGTCGTCGGACTATCGGAACACGTACGTACCTAGAACTACGTTTTTACCGATTTACAATACATGGTTGGCTTCTAGCAAAGCACTGTGCCTACCCAATTCTCCAAAAATATTCTTTAAGGAATATATAATCTATATCAGGCGTAATATACGTAGTATTGCGTATTGCGATCCAGTATCAGATGTCACATGCTAGGCCTGGGGATGGAATTGTGTCTGCCCCGTACGAAGCACATATCGGATCTCTGTTAACTAGTCTCTATAATCGGATAAACATGACCTAGTCATATTATCCCGATAGCTGCAACATATAAGAGTACCGGTTCCTTATCCTACGTGACCATTATCTCCATATGACTGAAGTGATACTTCCATCTTGACATCACACCCAATACACTACGATTCTCAATATACCAATAAGAGGCGTACATAGAACCTGTTAAAGACCTGGACGACCAAAACCAAAGTATATTGATTATTGCAAGTATTAGCGATGTAAGTCTCAGGTTAAGACCAAATACACCTACCCTAATTCGGACTTCCATAGACACATAGTCATACTACCAATGGAATTCGGAGGGGTCTATCCAGAGCGAAGCTATTTCCGTACCATCGGTAAACACAACCTCCTATTACACTTGCATAAGTATCCAATATTTAAATATATGAGAACTATGCCGTTATGCTCCCACAACGCGCACAAGTGCAATACTAGTATATTCCGCATTATCGATGTCCAATCTCGATAATACTACGACTATGGATGTTTTAATGATTAAACCTTAGTGGATTAATATTGTCTCATATCTTATTAATCCGGAACTAATCATATGGACTTTTATCATTTATATATCCTGGTAATCTAATTTTAAATGATAAAAGAGCAATTTCCATTGTCACATAATTAATTTGTACAACAACACCATATTATGTACAAATAGTGATTATATGGGTCATAATTGTCCAACAATCTCCCACTTGGCCTATAGCCAATCACTCAAGTGTCCTACACTTGAACTATGTACTGTTCGCTCAAACTTCTACTGAGAAACAGCTTTCGTCAGCGGATTTGCAAATTTATCATCTGATGCGATTTATTCGATCATCACATCGCCACGATGTATGATCCGAACAAATCAGATGAAATAATTGAAGTATATACTTGGATCGTTGATGAGACCCTTAATTCTTTAGCCTGTGTTGTAGCCTAGCTCAGCTGCTAACAGAACTACTCCTAATCCAATTAGGATTATATAAATCCAAAATGCTTCTATTTCTGCCTCAGCTGCAGCAATATTCCGCTTTTGTTGTTTATTCGGAAACAGTATCTTGCTTGGAAGATTTCCAACTCACTTTCTGTTATTCAAACTATACAGTACCCTTATTGCGACTTACAGTCGTCTTTGTCGGTTTGGAAACTTGCAACGGTGAACCCAGTCACTTCAAGTTCTCATTCTTCATAGTATATGACAGCATCCTTAGTTCATCTAAGATACTTAAGGATGTTCTTAACATCAATCCAGTGACTATCACTTGGATTGGCCTGATTGTGACTCCATATGCTCAAAGCATATGAGACACCAAGTCGCGTACATATATTTCAATGTACAAGTTCTCGGAGAGTTCCAACAACTTTTAGATCTAACCCAGTAGATCCTTATTCTTAGAATAAAGGTTGTCTCTCCCAAGTATTCTATGGAGAATTTTCATGAAAGCCAAGATTTCACCGATTGTATTATGGGAATGTCATTTCCAAGAAATGATATATCATCAGTATTTAGGACAATCACTTTCAGTGCGCTCCCACTAACTTCCTTATATAGACAAGAATCATTTTCGTTTTTGAATCAAATCATATACCACTATGATTACATCAAAACGATGATTCCAAGAATGCAATGCTTGCTTCAATCCATAAATGGATTGAATTAACTTGCAAACCTTGTTTGCTGGTTTTGGTACAACAAAACCGTCAGGATGTTGTAAACATCCTCCAAAAGGTTTCCGTTTAAGAAAAATGATTTTGACGTTCAGCTGCCATATTTCATAAATGAAACATGCAGCATTAGCAAGCATTATCCAAATGGATTTAACCATGGCAACGAGTAAAAGGTTTCGTCGTAATCGACACAATGTTGATAACGATACCTTTTCGCTACAAGCCTAGCTTTGTACGTTGGTATGTTGCCATCCATGTATGTCTTCCTTGAAGACTCATATAGTACCAATAGGCACAATGCCTTCCGATACATCAACCAGTGTCCAAACTTGGTTGGTATACATGGAATCCATTTAAGATTTCATGACACTTTGCCATGAAAGGAGTCGATACCTTGTATCACTTCCTCATACGTAGTCAGTTCGTGTTCCTCAATAAGATTGACATCTTTACGAGGTGAGATCAAAAACCCATACCTCCCAGGTTATTTTCTGACTCTCTCTGACTTACGCGGTTCTCGTGTATTCGAAGATTGTGGTACAGTTTCATCCCTGATGAACTGTTTGTGTTCCATTAAGGACTCGGTGCCTTGAGTAGTATTACTCTGATTTTCATCGGGTTTTACTTTCCTCCCACTTACCACTGCATATAGGTATTCCTTTTAGGAAAACCGCATGGCGAGCAACAATTACATTGTTCTCTTGTGAGTTGTATAAGTATTATACTTTGGTTTCCCTAGGATAACCTAGAAATTAGGCACTTATCCGATTTGGGTTTCAGTTTGGTATCATCCAAACATATGCCTAGCATACCCAAATCTTCAGGAATGAGAAAACCCGGTTTCTTTCCTGTCCATATCTAATATGAAGTCTGTCAAACAGATTTTCATGGAACCTTATTCAAAATCAGCATTGCACTGTTTAATACGTATCCCTAGAAAGAAAATGGTAGCTCAGAGCGACTCATGATTAACCTTATCATGTCTAACAAAATTCGGTTTCTCTGTTCGGACACACCGCTCAATTGAGGTGTTCCGGGAGGAGTCCACTATGAAAGAATACTATACTCTTTGAGAAACTTATTTCTTAAGTATTTTCCACCATGGTCTAACCGTGACGGTTTAATACTTTAGCCGATCTGTCTGTTTACTTCGTGTCGAAACTCTTTGAATTTATTAAAAGTTTCTGATTTATGTTTCATAAGAAACACATAACCATAACGCGATGCCACATCCGTAAAGGTTACGAAGTATTCATATCCACCTCTAGCCTAGCTAGATATGGGCCCACTTATGTCATTATGAACGAGGGCTAACAGATCGGTGGCACTTGTACTTTTACTAAGTAAAAGGTGTTTTAGGCACTTTACCTAATAAACTAGATTCGTAGACATGATTTGACTAGGATTAAATTTGTCCTAGTACCCACTCTTCAAAAGTGTGGATATACGAGTCTTGTTTAATATGTCCCAGACAACAATGCCACAAATAAGTCTCATCTGATTAATTCAGTTTGAGTTATTTGTTTGTCATGTCATACGTTTGAGAGTCATTTATATTCTAAATATAAATATTGTTATTCACATCTAATGTGTTTATCTCAATATCATCTTTATAAAATGAAACACTTTAGTGTTCTAGAATATAAAGGTATACCCGCAACGAGTTATACTATGATATAGAGATAATGTTTCTAGTCAAACTAGGTATATTATAACAGTTTCCTAATTTAAGTACATACCCAAAAGGTAGTTCCTAAATTTAGGTCTCTACGATTAAAACAGCGACTCTCGTCCCATTTCCGACTTGCATGTAGATCTCAACTGAAGTCAGTATCCTGCTAATCAGCAGATTCTGCACATCAGTACATATTTATGTACCACATCTAGTATCAAAAATCCAATTTTGAAACTAATAGTGAATATGTTTATGACAAACATACTTGAAGTCAGAGCCTTGCCCCGCCTTCACTTCCTTCATGTATACCTTGTCCATACGGCAGTCACGCATCCAGTGATCCCGTTTGCCATAGTTTAGGCAGACATCTTGGGATATGTCCTTTGTCTTCCTAGAAGACTGTGATGATTTTGCCTTTGCCCCTTTTAAAAGCTCTAGCTCTGCCTCCTAGAGCATAGCCATCAACTCTCCAAGAGTTTACTCTTGGTTCATAATGAACCTGCCCCAGCTTTCGGGTTGAGACTATAAGATCAAATCTTTGGTAGTCTCGGCCACGTAGGTAATGCCTAGTTAACCTAGCTGATCGATGTCAGCAATCATCTGCGACACCTAGTGCTCGATAGTTGTACCCTATGACATACACGAGCGAAAGAGCTTCTTTTGCAATTTGTACTTCTAAGATCTATGAATTGATCTATGAAGATCTTTAATTTCAACATAATGTTATAAGGATCTAATCCTTTAGTCTGAAGACAGAATCAAAGTGTCATTGCATTAAGCATAATGAATTGAGCACTAAAGTTATCATCACTTGAATCTTCCAAAGATCATGTTCTACTATTTGCTCAACTCCGGGCTTAGGCCCAAGAGGTTTCTCTATCAAATAGAGTAACTTCTCAGTTCTCAGGACTATCCTGAGATTCCATTCCCAATCTGAAAATTAAAGTCGTTTAAAGACATTTTTACCCAGGTTTATGTTTTAAACGCTAATCTTTCAGTTATCTTTATTGATATAGTTCAACTATCCAATCAACGATTTCGGGTACTATTAATATAATGATTACTATAGTCTAACTATATAATCAACTATAATTAAATTGATTAAATTCAAATATATTGATTACTATAATCCAATTATATAATCAACTATAATTTGAAGTAGTTTGAATACAGTCCAACTGTTTAATTAAAACAACATTTAAATATTAGTCCAACTAATATATTTATTTAAATAATGACGAAAAATCAAATGAGCGCGTATTGGCAAGTATCTAAACGAAATTGCAAATTTAATATTTGCCTCCCACTATTTTTCGGCGAGCCTCTAACCCTCTGTTGAGTACTCGGGGAAACCTTGTTTCCTAGTGGGCTAGGATCCCGTTAAATAACACACAACCTTGACTTTGGCCAACAAATTGTATGAAACTTAACTAGGTAGATCTCTAAGATCAATTGGATCTCATCCAATGCCTAGATCCAGTAGGTGGACATCCAAGTCCGAAATATATATCTAATATATGTCAATATATCCAATATATTCCCTAACCTTTTTCCTCTGAATCAACTAAGCTTTGGCTTTGGCACAACAAACTTAATGATTCCAGTTAAGCGGGACCCATTGACCTTGGAAAGCTTCATAATCGATGTCGATGGACAAGAAGTGATCTTGACTTTGGCCAACAAATCACAACTTGGACAAGACATTCGATATGGAACAAAGCCTTCATGATTCAAACACATCCGCGATAGACAATGGTCTTGACTTTGGCCAACAAACCAGTGCCAATCTTGGATCTTGAGAATGAATCATTCAATGGAATGAAAAATGCTTAATATTTGTTGAGGGTTTTTCGCGTAATTGGCAACCAATTAATTATCTTTGATTAGGTCTCATCATACACCCTTAAACATGCATTCTAAAAGCATAATAATGTGCGATAAATAAATTAATTATGATATACGGATGGATATTTAAAACAACTTGATCCTAGAACAAATCTCTCCATTTCCTCTCTCCCGGTAGCACAAATCTTACTTCTACCCAATTACATAACACTTCTAAAGAAACCTCATTTACATTGAGGGGAATAGGTGAGAAGAGAAATACAAAGAATCAAGAGGTAATTGGCTGGACACGCAGGTCCAATTTAATAAATTCTAAATTTATTACAACAATTTCCAAAATTGCCCTCACCCATCTAATATCCATCCAATATACATTATTCATACATCACATCCATGTATTCACACAAAGCATGTTATCAATCAATCTAATCCAATTAATTAATCTGAAATTAATGACCATCCAATGTTCAAACAATTATTTGATTTGCGCGAGTCCAACTCGTTTAAGAATAAGTACTCAAAGTACGAATTCTTGAATTATATTAAACTACAATATTAAATCCAATTTAATTTGTATTCAATACTAATTCTTTATTTAATTCCAAATTAAATAATTACACTTTATTATTGACCTTTGCGAATTAGATTCTAAATCTAATCTTAACGGGTCTCAAAGCCCAATTAACATCCAATGTTAATTTAATTAAAGGCCAATGGGCTTTCAATTAATTTATAAGGCATGGACTTTGGTAACCAAAGCCCAATAAGGAATCACCATTTTCCAAAAATCAATTCAGGCCCATTAGGCCCAATTCAAATTTTAAAGGTCCATTATATTATATTTGGACTTTATGGATATGGTTTTGGGCCCAATTGGATCCAACCAATTAACCCAAACCAAACTTGGCCCAACCAAGCCCAATAAGCCCAAATACAACTTTATTAGCCCAATTCTAAATTAGCCCAACTAATTAAATTCTAAAATTCCAAATTTCATAATTTAATCAATTAAAGTGTATTAGCCATAATTAATTAGTCAAAATAACATTTCCAAAATACCAATTACACTAATTAATCATGATAATCATCATCAACACATGTCCAACATTATTGAATCAAAATCAACCCATTTCCATGCTTTATAACTCACGACAATTAGAGGGATTTTAAATCTGATTTCGATTTTAATCCAATTAAATCCTAAATCAATTTATCATAAATCTTTCAATTCATCCAATGATCAAAAAACAAAAATCACCATGACTTTAGGGCATCTCAAACTTTCGGCCAAGCCAAACTTTTGGGGAAAAATTAATCCAATTCAATTTTCATCAAATTGATCACATATCACTCCAAGTTATCATCATTCAAGCATACTCAATCAATCAATTTTATCAAATCATGCTCAAATCAATTTTACCCAAATTTTACCCTAAATCAATTTCATGCTTAATCAAGGCTCTGATACCATTGTTGAGTTTTCTAGGTCAAACCAAGATCTAATTAAACATATAAACGTGTGAATACATCAAAGTAAAGTTTCGAAAATACTCACTTTGATCGGCTTTGCGATGCGAAGAACACAAAAAAAATTCTGCTCATTGAAGCTCTCGGCCATGCCTCCTTTTGTGCTCCATGTTTGATCTCCAAGCTCCAAACTTTGATTTGAGATTCTATGCTCATGAATGGGTTTCCCTATCACCTTTGTAAGACCCCTTTGAGTGCTAGCTCTTGAGACTTTGCAACAAATCATGAAGAAGTGAAGCCTAGCTTCACGCCCAAGAGAGAAAAATGCACCATTGCCGTGAGTTAGGGAGAGGGAGAGAAGAGTTGTGTATATGTTTCTAAAATAATTATCAAGTTCAAAAAAGGTACAAGGCATTAAAGCCTTCCAATAAATCACATCACCCACAAAAGTGACATCTATCACAATCACTGAAAGTTGATGTGACTTCCATCACAAGAATGACTAATGATGTGACGTGTGATGTGACTTGTGGGCCCCACTTGAATTAACGAATTAACGAATTTTCCGTTAATTCCGAATTAACGAATTTTCCGTTGCGACTAATTAAATCAAATTTAATTAAATAATTATGCCTAGTAAAATTACTATTCACGTCGCTAGCGAATTAATTCTAAATTAACCCGTTCGTCCGAATTAAAATCTAATTTTAATTCCGCGTCGAAATTTAGTTTCGTTTAATAAATGGAATATATTATTTAATCGATTAATTCCAAATTAATCGTTCTCTCTCTCTAAATAGTATTTTATCCCAGATAAAATATCTCCACAATTAATCCTAGATTATTTTATCTCTCTAATAATTAATCCTAGATTAATTATATCCGAGTCATACGTCATCGGTGAATCTTCGAGAAGCGACCCATGAGATCCCCGGATAAGATGGTAGTAAATCCGGTCGTCGGACTATCCGAACACGTACGTACCTAGTACTACGTTTTTACCGATTTACAAGACATGGTTGGCTTCTAGCAAAGCATCGTGCCTACCCAATTCTCCAGAAATATTCTTAAAGGATTATATAATCTATATCAGGCGTAGTATACGTAGTATTGCGTATTGCGATCCAGTATCGGATGTCACGTGCTAGGCCTGAGGCTGGAATTATGTCTGCCCCGTACGAAGCACATATCGGATCTCTGGTAACTAGCCTCTATAATCGGATAAACATGACCTAGTCATATTATCCCGATAGCTGCAGTATATAAGAGCATCAGTTCCTTATCCTACGTGACCATCATCTCCATATGACTGAAGTGATACTTCCATCTTGACATCACACCCAATACACTACGATTCTCAATATACCCAGAAGAGGCGTACACAGAACCTGTTAAAGCCCTGGATGGCCAAAACCAAAGTATATTGATTGTCGCAAGTATTAGCGATGTAAGTATCAGATTAAGACCAAATACACCTACCCTGATTCGGACTTCCATAGACACATAGTCATACTACCAATGGAATTCCGAGGGGTCTATCCAGAGCGAAGCTGTTTCCGTACCATCGGTAAACACAACCTCCTATTACACTTGCATAAGTATCCTATACTTAAATATATGAGAACTATGTCGTTATGCTCCCACAATGCGCACAAGTGCAATACTAGTCTATTTCGCATTATCGATGTCCAATCTATATAATACTACGACTATAGATGATTTAATGATTAAACCTTAGTGGATTAATACTGTCTCATATCTTTAATCCGGAACTAATCATATGGACTTTTATCATTTATATATCCCGGTAATATAATTACAAATGATAAAAGAGCAATTTCCTTTGTCACATAGTTAATTTGTACAACAACACCATGTTCTGTACAAATAGTGATACTATGGGTCATAATTGTCCAACACACTGGTGGTGTGACTAAGAAGAAAGACAATATCAAGTGTTTCTTCTGTGACAAAGATGTGCATTGGAAGAGAAGCTGTGCAAAATACCTCGAGGAAAAGAAAAACATCAAGTAGTTGCTGATACTTCAGGTATATTTGTGTTAGACAGTTATGACCCATAGCGTCACTATTTTGTAAATGATATTGTATTATTGTACAAAATTAACTATGTAGTAATGAAATTGCCTTTTACCGTTTTGTAATTTATTTACTTTGATATAAATGGTAAGAGTCCCTATGATTAGTTCCGGATTGTGATGATATGAGACGGTATCAATCCATAAAGGTTTAATCATTAAATATCCCTAGTCGTAGTATTATCGAGATTGGACATCGATAATGCAGAATAGACTAGTACTGTACCACTTGTGCATGTTGTGAGGGCACAACGGCATAGTTCTCATATATTTAAGTATAGGATACTTATGCAAGTGCGGTAGAGGTTGTGTTTTACCGATGGTACGGAAAACAGCTTCGCTCTGGATAGACCCCACGGAATCCCATTGGTAGTATGTCTGCGTGTCTATGGGAGTCCGCTTCAGGGTAGGTGCATATGATCTTAACCTGAGACTTGCATCGCTAGTACTTACGACAATCGGTAAACTTTAGTTTTGGTGGTCCAGGGCTTTAACGGGTTCTGTGTACACCTCTTCTGGGTTTATCGAGAATCGTAGTGTATTGGGTGTGATGTCAAGATGGAAGTATCACTTCAGACATATGGAGATGATGATCGCGAGGGATACAGAACTAATACTCTATAATGGTTGCAACCATCGGGATAATATGACTAGGTCAGGATTATCCGATTCAAAGAGACTGGTTGCTTGATGTTCGATATGTGTATCGTACGGGGCAGACACATCTCCAGCCCCAGGCCTTACATGTGATCATCGGATACTGGTTCGATATACACTATACTACGGTATACAACGCCTGTTATAGATCTTATATTCCAATAAGAATATTCTGGAGAATTGGGTAGGCATGGCGTTTTGCTAGAGGCTAACCTTGTCTTGTAAATCGATAAAAACGTAGTACTTGGTACGTACGTATTCAGATAATCTGACGGCCGTATTTACTGCCAACATATCCAGGGATCTCTTGGGTCACTTCCGAAGATTCACCAATGACGTATGATTCAAACTCGATTAATCTTGGATTAATTACGGAGAGACTTTATCTTGGATAAAGTACTATACATAGAGAGAGAACGATTAATTTGGAATTAAACGTAAAATTATTATATTCGATATAATAATCGAAATTCGATTTCGACGTGAATTAAAATTAGATTTTAATTCGGGCAAACGAGTTAATTTAGAATTAATTCGTTAGCGACGTAAATAATAATTTCGCTAGGCGCCAATTATTTATTAAATTCGATTTAATTAACGTCGCGACGAAAGTTTGGTATTTCGGAAATATCGAACCCGAACGCGTGAACGCGTGAGTGCACGTGGGCCCACTTTCATTTGGAAACGTGTGGGGCCCACATGACACATGTCATTATATGCATTATTTTATTGTTAATACATTGCATGGTGATAGTGTACAATACACTCAATGGTTTTGCATGGAGTTTGAGTGTTTGACACTCTAAGCCATTGCATGATTTGTGTCATAAGTTTATTATTAATTTAATAAATATTATGGCATAAATATAAATTGATTTTTGTAACAAAAAATCATAACACTCCTCACTCTCTCATATTGCCGAAACAGATGCAGTTTTGGGCTCTCCATTTCTTCATTTATTTTTGTGGCAAGATTGAAGAAGTTGTGCATTCAAAATCACACAAAGGCTAGCACCTTCAAGGGATCATACATAGGTGTTATGGGAAACTAATCCTTGAGCTTGGAAGGATCAAACTTGACTTGAAGTCTCTCTATTCTTCTTGGCCGAGAGCATCACTGCACAAGGGAGGAATTTCGCATCATCTTAGCATCCATTTTCAAGTATTGTGAGTATGATTCCGCCATACTTCAATTATTCATTCATGTATTTATATATTTTGCTTGTTCTTGTTGATCTTGGGGCTTGGTAATTTTTCCAACAATGGTATCAGTGAGCTTAAAGAGCATGCAAATATATTAGGATGTTATTTGGGGAAAATTGTATGAAGCATGATTTGATGAGTTTGCTTGATTAAATATGCTTAGATGTATGTTATTTAGATTATACATCATCAATTTCATGGAAAATAAATTGGATTAATTTTTTCCAACCCAAATGAGGCTTGGCCGAATACATGCAAGCATTTGGACTAGATGATTTTTTTAATTTTAAGACATTAGATGACTTGAAACAATATAGAATGATGATTTGTAACTCGATTGGATTGAAAACGAAATCGGAACCATTTTAATCACCTTGGCCGAATGCTTGATGGAGGATTAGGGACTTGATTTTTGATTAATAATGTTGGACATATATTAAAGATAAAAATATGATTAATGGATAATTTGATATTTTGGGAATATTGATTTAAAGGATTAATCATGATAATACACTTTAATTAATTAAGTTATAAAATTTGGAATTTTAAAATTTGGTTAGTTGGGCTTAATTTTGAATTGGGCCTAAAACTATTATATTTGGACATAATGGGCTTGGTTGGGCCAAGTAGATTTAGACCATTTGGATTGGATCCAAAATGGGCCTAAATCACACCATTTAAGCCCAAATGTAATAAATGGGCTTTTATGTTTAATAAGGCCTTATGGGCTTGATATTGATTTTATGGCATATGAGGGTGATTCCTTATTGGGCTTGGTAATTGGGTTTGACCCATACTTTGACCAAAACCAAAGCCTAAAGAAATCAATTGAAAGCCCATCGGACTTTAATTAAACGGACATTAGATGTTAGTTGGGCTTTGAGACCCGATTGTATTAGATTTGGAATCTAAGTTATAAAAGCACAATAAAAGTGTAAATATTTAATTTAGAATTAAATAATATGATTAGTATTGAATACGACTTAAATTGGATTTAACGAGTAGTTCGATATAATTCGTGAATTCATACTATAAGTATTTATTCTCAAATTGAGTTGGACTCGCGCAAATACAAACAATTTTTTGAACATTGTATTGTCACCTAATTAAAGACTAATTAATTGGATTTGATTGGTTGTATAACATGCCTTGAATGAATGAATGTGGATGTAATGTATGAATAGTGTATATCGGATGGATATTAGAAGGGAAGGGTAATTTTAGAAATTATTGTAAATTTAGAATTTATAAATTGGACCTGCGTGTCCAGCCTTTCTCTTATTGTCTCTTTGTATTCTCTTCTCACCTAATTCCCCTCAATGTAAATGAGGTTTCTCTTATTGTATTATGTAATTGGGTAAGAGTAGAATAGTGCTAGCGGGGAGAGGAAATGGAGTGATTTGTTCTAGGAACAAGTTGTTGTTCATATCCATCCGTATATCGCTATTACTTTACTTTACGCGCTTTATGATGTTTTAGAAGCATGCTTAAGGGTGTATGATGATGAGACCTAACAAAGATAAATTAATTGGTTGCCAATTACGCGAAAAATCCCTCAAACAATATTAAGCGATTTTCCTTCCGTTGAATGATTCTTTCTCAAGATCCGAATTGGCATTGGTTTGTTGGCCAAAGTCAAGACCTTTGTCAATTGAGGATGTGTTTGAATCATGAGAGTTTTGTTCCACATCGGTGTCCTGTCCAAGTTGTGATTTGTTGGCCAAAGTCAAGATCACTTCTTGTCCATCGACATTGATTACGAAACTTTCCTCGTCAATGGGTCCCGCTTAACTGGAATCATTAGGTTTGTTGTGCCAAAGCCAAGGCTTAGTTGATTCAGAGGAAATGGTTAGGAAAATGTATTGGATGCATTGACATATGTATATGTTTCGGACTTAGATGTCCACCTACCGGATCTAGGAATTGGATGGGATCCAATTGATCTTCGAGATCTACCTAGTTAAATATCATACAATTTGTTGGCCAAAGTCAAGGTTGTGTGTTATTTAACGGGATCCTAGACACTAGGAAATTGGATTTCCCGAGTACTCAACAGAGGGTTAGAGACTTGCAGAAAATAGTGGGAGGCTAGTATTGAATTTGCAATTATCGTTCAGATACTTAGCTTTACGCGCTTACACAACTTATTTCGTCAATATTTACACATTAGTTGGACTAATACAATGTTAATTTTTATGTAACAGTTTGACTGTACCCACATATCGTTAACTGGATAATTAGATTATCGTAGTTAAGATGGCAAACAAGGGAAATGTCCGTGACATAATCATGGGTGATAATGTGTTCAAGGGCACCAACTTCGCCGACTGGGAAATGAACCTAAGGATAGTCCTTGGGGCGGAGAGGATACTGTATACGATACAAAGACCTCTCGGGCCTAAGCCCACTGAGCCACTTGAGCTGGAGTTATGGAAAACTCACAGTGATGATTGTGACACGGCTCAGTCGATCATGCTTGCTTCAATGACTCAACACTTTCGCCGCCAGAATAGGGACTTGGATCCTTATGATATGATGGCAAGATTGCAAGATCTTCACCGCACTAATAAGCGGATGGCGAGGTACGAGTTAGTGAAGAAAATCTTTCGCTCCCGTATGACTGATGGTAGTTCTGTTGAGGTCCATGGGACTCAAATGATAGCCGATATTGAGAATTGGCTAATATGGGTATAGTCTTGGAGGCTGAGCTGTCTATAGATGTACTTCTACAGTCACTACCCGATACTTGGAAACAGATTGTCATCAACTACAAATTGATGGATTCGGATGATACTCTTGGAGAGTTATTATCGATTCTCAAGGAGTCAGAGAAAGAGCTTCTGAAAGGCAACAAGCGCGAGGCGTATTTTGCATCAACATCTCAAACGCCGAAAGCTGGGCTCAAGGCAACTGGGGGTGTTAAGAAGAAAAGGTATTAGATATAGGAAACAAGCAAGCCAAGTCAACAAAGGCTTCTGGGAAGCCAAGGGACAAGTCTCAAGATGTTTGCCTGAAATGCGTAAGAAAGGTCACTGGAAGCGTGACTGCCGCATGAACAAGGGACACAAGGAGGACATACAGGCGGGCAAGGCACGGGCCTCAGGTATGTTTGTTATTGAGATAAA
>SKCR01028167.1:0-43095 GCA_019454045.1 Zanthoxylum bungeanum
CACTAATCCCCACCACTCCACTTAACCTAACTCTAGCACTAATCCCCACCACTCCGCTCAACCTAACTCTAGCACTAATCCCCACCACTCCACTTAACCTAACTTTAGCACTAATCCTCACTTACTCCAAAACCATTATCACCAAACCTCAGATCATGTTTTATCTATAAATATGAAAAGAATACGGGAAGAAGGCATTCAAGTCTCATTTCTCTCACCCTAACACTTCATGCTCTTAATCCTTATCCCCTCATATATTACACAGCCCTCACGGCCAAACAAAGGAAGTATAGGTAATATTCAACCTTGCTTTCCCACTTTACAAATTTATTTCATGCCACTGACTTGGGCGTCGGAGTATACCCGGTATCCACCACACCGGTGGTAGCCTACTCTCGTCTACTCTACTTTGTTTTTTGCAGGATTGCTAGTGCCCAACTTACAAATTCTGATTGAGGACCCTTGGCGAATTCCGGAGTCCACAGATTGTTAGTTTGATTGGATTAGAATCAAAGTCAATAAAGTTTATGTTAAAATCAAAGAGCATGTTGAGCATGAAATGATGAATTTAGGATTCAATTTATGTTGAGCATGAAATGATGTGTTTTGGCTTCAATTTGTGTTGAGCATGAATTGATGGATTAAAGCATGATTAATTAAGTTAATTGGTATTTTGGAAATATTGAGTTTAATTAATTAATCATGGCTAATACACTTTAATTAAAATAATTGTGATATTTGGAATATTATAATTATGTTAATAAGCCTTTAATTATGAATTGGGCTAAAAGTGTGTATTTGAGCTTAATGGGCTTGGTTTGACTAAGTTTGGTTTTGGACTTTTGGATTGGATCCAATTGGGCCCAAAACCAATTCCATAAAGTCCAAATACATCACTTGGCCCTTTTAAAGAATTGAATTGGGCCTAATGGGCCTAAATTAATTTGTAGGCAATAGGGTGATTCCTATTGGGCCTTAGCATTTTGGGTTTGACCCATTATGGCCAAAGCCCGTGCCTTAAGAATTAATTAAAAGCCCATTGGACTTTAATTAAAATGACATTGGATGTTATTGGGCCTTTGAGACCCATTAAGATTGGATTTGGAATCCAAGTCTTTAAGGTTTATAAGTAAGTGTAAATATTTAATTTGGAATTAAATTTGGAATTAGTATTGAATACAAATAAATTGGATTTAAAGTTGTAGTTCAATGTAATTCAAGAATACTTACTTTGAGTATTTATTCTTAAACGAGTTTGACTCGCGCAAATCAAATTGTTGTTTGAACATTGGATGGTCATTAATTCAAAGATTAATTAATTGGATTAGATTGATTGAATAACATGATTTGTATGAATACATGAATGTGTTGTATGAATAATGTATATCGGATGGATATTAGAAGGGCGAGGGCAATTTTGGAAATTGTAATAAATTTAGAATTTATTAAATTGGACCTGTGTGTCCAGCCTTTTATCTATTTTCTCATTGTATTTCTCTTCTCACATATTCCCCTCAATGTAAATGAGGTTTCTTTATTGTATTAAGTAATTGGGTAGAAGTTAGAATAGTTTTAGCCGGGGAGAGGAAATGAAGTGATTTGTTCTAGGAACAATTTGTGACATATCCATCCGCATATCATTATTAAATTATTTATTTATACGCGCTTTATTATGTATCTAGAATGCTTGTTTAAGGGTGTATGATGATGAGACCTTAACAAAGATAATAAATTGGTTGCCAATTTGCACGCGAAAAACCCTCACAACATATTAAGCGTTTTTCCTTCCGTTGAGTGATTCTTACTCAAGATCCAAAGTTGGCATTGGTTTGTTGGCCAAAGTCAAGACCTTTGTCAATTGCGGATGTGTTTGAATCATGAGAGTTTTGTTCCATATCAGTGTCTTGTCCAAGTCGTGATTTGTTGGCCAAAGTCAAGATCGCTTCTTGTCCATTGACATTGATTACGAAGCTTTCCATGTCAATGGGTTCCGCTTAACTGGGATCATTAAGTTTGTTGTGCCAAAGCCAAGGCTTAGTTGATTCAGAGGAAAAAGGTTAAGTAATATATTCGATATATTGACATATATAAGATATATGTTTCGGACTTGGATGTCCACCTACTGGATCTAGGAATTGGATATGATCCAATTGATCTTAGAGATCTACCTAGTTAAATATCATACAATTTGTTGGCCAAAGTCAAGATTGTGTGTTATTTAACGGGATCCTAGCCCACTAGGAAACTAGGTTTCCCGAGTACTCCACAGAGGGTTAGAGGCTCGCTGAAAAATAGTGGGAGGCAAGAATTAAATTTGCAATATTCGTTTAGATACTTGTCATACGCGCTCAATCAAATATCATTCGTCAAATAAATTAAATGTTAGTTGGACTAATATTTAATAGTTGTTTTAATTTAACAGTTAGACTGTATTCAAACTACTTCATTTATAGTTGATTATATAATTGGATTATAGTAATCAATATATATTTGAATTTTACCCTTCAATTATAGTTGATTATATAATTGGATTATAGTAATCAATATATTTGGATTTTACCAATCATTTATAATGATTATATAATTGGATTATAGTAATCAATATATATTTGATTTTAACCAATAAAATTGTAATAAATTATATAGTTAGACTATAGTAATCATTACATTAGATTGTACCTGAAATCGTTGATTAAATTGTTGGACTATTAGAATCAAGATTAAATTGAAAGATTAGTGTTTGAAACATTATCCTAGAGAAAATGTGTTTAGACGACTTTAATTTTCAAATTGGGAATAAATTTCAAGATAGTCCTGAAACTAAGAAGTTACTTTATTTGATAAAATAACATCTTAGGCCTAAGCCCGGAGTTAAGCAAATAGTAGAGCATGATCTTTGGAAGATTCATGTGATGATAACTTTAATGCTTAATCCATTATGCTTGCCATAATGACTCCTTAATTTCTTAATCAGAAGTAAGGATTAGATCCTTAAAGTATGATAATGAAATTGAAGGATCTTCATAGATCTATTCTTAGATATTAGAAGTATTGAATTGCAATAAACAACTCTTGGAGAGTTAATGACTATTCTCAAGGAGACCAAAGTCAAAGTTTGCAATAAGGCAAGAAGCGCAAGGCGCACCCTACTTCGATATTCTAGAAGGCCAAGGCTTGGCCAAAGACTTATGGAATATGAAAAGGGCAAAGGCAAAATCATTATAATCTTCTAGGAAGATAAATGACATATCCCAAGATGTCTGCCTAACTTGTGGCAAACGGGGTCATTGAAGCATGACTGCCGTATGGACAAAGCAGACATAAAGGAATAGAAGACATGACAAGGTTCTGACTTCAAATATGTTTGTCATAAATATGTTCACTACTAGTATTAAAATTGGATTTTAGATACTTAGTGTGATACATAAATATGCATTGATGTGCAGAATCTGCTATGAGCAGGATACTGACTTCAATTGAGAATTAATTTGCGAATCGGAAACGGGACGAAAGTCGTTGTTTCAACCGTAGATACCTAAGTTTAGGAACTACCATTTAGGTGTGTACTTAAATTAGGAAACTATTATAATGTAACTAGTTTGACTAGAAACATTATCTCTATATCGAGTATAACTCGTTGCGAGTATGCCTTTATATTCTAGAACACTAAAGTGTTTTATTTTATAAAGATGATATTGAGATAAACACATTAGATGTGAATAACAATATTTATATTTTGAATATAAATAAATCTCAAACATATAATATGACAAACAAATAGCTCAAACTGATTTGATCAGATGAGACTTATTTGTGGCAGTGTTGTCTGGGACACAATTAAACAAGACTCGTATATCCACACTTTTGAAGAGTGGATACTAAGACAGATTTGATTCCACTCAAATAAAGTCTACGAATCTAGTTTATTAGGTAAAGTACCTAAAATACTTTTTCTTAATGAAAGTGCAAGAACCACCGATCTGTTAGCCCTATTCATAGTGAAGCAAGTGGGCCCATGTCTAGCTAGGCTAGAGGTGGATATGAATGTTTCGTGACCTTACCGATGTGGCATCGCGTTATGGTTATATGTTTCTTTTGAACACAAATCAGAAACTTTTAGAGTTTCGACACGAAATAGACGAACAGATCGGCTAAAGTATTAAAACATCACGGTTTGACCATGATGAAAATACTTAAGCAGTAAGTTTCTCATATACTTGAAAGAGTATAGTATTCTTTCAATGAGGACTCTTCCCGGAACACGTCAGTTTGACGGTGTGTCCGATCGGAGAAACCGAATTTTGTTGGACATGATAAGGTTAATCATGAGTCGCTCTGAGCTACCATTTTCCTTTAAAGGGATAAGCATTTAACAGTGCAATACTTATTTTGAATAAGGTTCCATGAAAATCTGTTTGACAGATCTCATATTAGATATGAAACAGGAAAGAAACTGGGTTTCTCACTCCTGAAGATTTGGGATGCTGGGCATATGTTTGGATGATACCAAATAAGAACCCAAATTGGACAAGTGTCAATTGTAGGTTATCCTAGGGAAACCAAAGTATAGTACTTATACATCTCACAAGAGAACAATTTTAATTGTTGCTCGCCATGTGGTTTTCCTAAGAGGAATACCGATATGCAGTGGTAAGTGGGAGGATAGTAAAACTCGATGAAAATCGGAGTAATATTATTCAAAGCACCAAGTCTTTAATGGAACACAAACAGTTCATCAATGATGAAACTGTACCAGTAATCTTCTAATACACAAGAACCGCGTAGATCGGAGAGAGTCATAAAACAACCTGGGTATGGGTTTCTGATCTCACCTCAGAAAGATGTCAATCTTATTGAGGAATACGAACTGACTACGTATGATGAAGTGATACAAGGTATCGACTCCCTATTATGGCAAAGTGCCATGAGTCCAAAATGGATTCCATGTATATCAACTATATTTGGACACTAGTTGTTGTACCGCAAGGCATTGTGCCTAATGGTACTATATAGGTCTTCAAGGAAGACATACGTGGATGGCAGCATACCAACGTACTAAGTTGGGCTTGTAGCGGAAAGGTATCGTTATCAACATTGTGTTGATTACAACGAGATCTTTTACCTGTTGCCACGTTAAATCCATTTGGATAATGCTTACTGATGCTGCATGTTTCAATTATGAAATATGGCAGCTGAACGGGAAAATCGCTTTCCTGAAAAGGAAACCTTTTTGGAGGATGTTGTATATCCTGACGGTTTTGTCGTACCAAAACTAGCAAACAAGGTTTGCAGGTTATTCGATCCATGTATGGATTGAAGTAAGCATTGGGTTCTTGGAACTATCGTTTTGATGTAATCATAATGATGTATGATTTGATTCAAAACGAATATGATTCTTGTGTATATAAAGAGGTTAGTGGGAGCGCACTGACAATGATGTCCTAATTAATGATGATATGTCATTTCTTGGAAATGATATTCCCATATTACGATCGGTGAAAGCTTGGCTTTCATTAAAATTATCCGTAGAATTCTTGGGAGTAACAACCTTTATTCTAGGAATAAAGATCTACTGAGTTAGATCTAGAGGTTATTGACACTCTGCGAGAACTCGTACATTGAAAAATGTACACAACCTGGTGTCTCATATGCTTTAAGCATATGGATTCACAAACAGGTCAATCCAAGTGATAGTCACTGGATTGATATTAAGAACATCCGTTAGTATCTTAGAGAACTAAGGATGATGTCTTAATCTATGGAGAATGAGAACTTGAAGTGACTGGGATCGCAGCGGCAAGTTTCCTAACCGATAAAAATGACTTTAAGTCGCTAAACGGTACTATACAGTTTGAATAACAGTACAGTAAGCTGGAAATCTTCCAAGCAAGATGTTGTTACCGAATAAACGACAAATGCGGGTTATTGCTGCTGCTGAGGCAGCAATAGAAGCCATTTGGGTCGACGATAAATCTAATTAGATTATATATAGTTCTGTTAGCAGCTGAGCTAGGCGTCAGCATAAGCTAAAGAATTAAAGGTCTCATCAACGATCCAGATATATACTTCGACTATTCATCTGATTCGTTCGGATCATACATCGTGGTGATGTGATGATCGAATGAATTGCATCAGACGATAATCATACAAATCCGCTGACGAAAGCCTTTCCTCAGCAGTTTGAGCGAACCGTACATAATTCGGGTGTATGACACTCGAGTGACTGGCTATAGGCCAAGTGGGAGATTGTTGGACAATTATGACCCATAGCGTCACTATTTGTACATATCATGGTGTTGTCGTACAAATTAACTATGTGACAAAGGAAATTTCTCTCTTATCATTTATGATTAGATCACCTAGATGTATAAATGATAGGAGGTCCCTATGATTAGTTCCTGGATTGAGATGATATGAGACAGTATCAGTCCTCGAAGATTAATCATTAAATATCCCTAGTCGTAGTATCATCGAGACTGGACATCGATAATGCGGAATAGACTAGTATTACACTTGTGCGTGTTATGTGAGATCATAACGGCATAGTTCTCATATATTTGGATATAGGATACTCATGCAAGTGTAATAGAAGGTTATGTTTTACCGATGGTACGGAAAATAGCTTCGCTCTGGATAGACCCCTCGAAATTCCATTGGTAGTATGACTATGTGTCTATGGAAGTCCGAAATCAGGGTATGTGTATTTGGTCTTAACCTGAGACTTGCACCGCTAATACTTGCGACAATCAGTATGCTTTAGTTTTGGTCGTCCAGAGCTTTAACTGGTTCTGTGTACGCCTCTGCTAGGTATATTGAGAATCGTAGTGTATTGGGTGTGATGTCAAGACAGAAGTATCACCTCAGTCATAGTGGAGATGATGTCACGTAGGATACGGTACTAGTGCTCTTAAGTACTGCAGTCATCGGGATATTATGACTAGGTCATGTATATCCGATAATAGAGACTAGTTACCAGACATCCGACATGTGCTTCGTACGGGGCATACACATTCTAGCCCCAGGCCTAGCACATGACATTCGATACTGGATCGCAATACGCAATACTATGTATACTACGCCTGACATAGATTATATATTCCAGTAAGAATATTTCTGGAGAATTGGGTAGGCACATTGCTTTGCTAGAAGAAAATCATGTCTTGTAAATCGGTAAGCACGTGGTACGAGGTACGCACGTATTCGTATAATCCGATGACTGTATTTACTGCCAACATATCCAGGGATCTCTTGGGTCGCTTCCCAAAGATTCACTGATGACAGTTGATTTAAATTAGAATTAATCTGAGATTAATTAAGAGAGAAAATTAATCTGGGATTAATTAAGATGGAGAAAATTAATCTGCGATTAATTGAGAGGTATTATTTAATCTGGATTAAATGTGTTCGGAAAAGAGAGAACGCGATTAATTTGGAGTTAATCAATAAAATAAATTTAATTGTTAAATTTGATTTTTCTATTTAATTTATTAGTATGGGCTAAAGTTAATATATCAGATATATTAATATGAATTGAATTTCGTTACGAAATTAAAGTTGGACTTTAATACGAACGAACGAGTTAATTTAGAATTAATTCGTAAACGACCTTCGTAATATATTTGCGAGGCATCGTCATTTAATTAAATTAGATTTAATTATTTAGCGACGAAAGTTTGTTTAATCGGATTAAACGGATCCGAGCCACGGCAAATGTTCGTAGAGATATTTTGAATTCAAAATGGTGGGGCCCACTTCACACATATCACACATGTGAAGTGGTGGTTGGAAAGTGGTTGGCATTTATGCAAAACCACTTACTTTCCAACCACTTGGTTTAGGTGAAACCAAATTACCCCAACTACATGGTTTTGGGTAAAAGGGTAAAACCTTTTAACAAAAGCAAAAAGCCTTCTCTCTCTCTTCACTCAACACACTTGTGTCACATTTTTGGAAATGAGAAACCCTAAAATCCTCTCCATGGGCGTGAGCCTCTTTCCTTCATCTCTTTGATTTTGTTGCAAAATCAACATAGCTAGAACTTGGAGAAATCAACTAAGGTGATAGGAAAACTACTTCAAGAGTTGGAATCATCACTTAAAGCTTGGATCTTGGAGATCTCCTCTCAAAATTTTAAAGCTCAAATCCATTCAATGTAAGTAATTCCGCAACTTATTTTGAATTTATGAACATGTCTTCATGCTTATTAGATCATTGGCATGTTCTAGGAACACTAACAAAAAGATTTTAACCTATCAAAATAGAGGACATTTAATCGCACTTACTAAGCCCATGTGCTTATCTCATCATTACATAAACCAATAACATGCAGAAATCAAGTAGCGAATAGTAAACAAATCATAACAACATAAAACGAAATATGTGCCGTGTACTCAAGTGGTACGTGGAGTTGTATCCAGAGTACAGATCATACTACCGTCCATTCGGAATCGGCTATGAAATTTATGTCCGGGTTTCCATCCTATATACCACGAGAGGCGACACATTTTTCATTCATTCAAAGGCCACAACATGCATCCACAAGCGACTCTCTTGCGAAGAAAACAAATAAAACAATTAAAAGATGAATATAAACTAATGAGAAAGGTGCCCTCAGGTCTAACCTTTTATGCCGACTTTCGGAAGTACCGTACACGATCATCGGAAGGATGGATGCTCCGCAACTCCTCCGGTTCACTAGTTCAACGTTTCCTTTCGCTGCTTTGCAGTTCGGGCTGCTTTTTTCCCTCCGTTTCCCTGCTGTTTTGCTGCTGTATCTACTCACTATTTTTTGGGTGTATTTTTTGGTAATTTCAGGGTATATGGGCTGCTGTTTATGTGGTTTTTTGGGTGCTGTTTTGAGTGTGTGATTTCGGTGGTGATTAGTGGCTGTGAGTTGTGAGTTCGTTGAAGTGGCAAAAGGCTATGGCTATTTGTCTCGGCTGTGTGTTTGATTTGTGAGGGTTGTGAGAGTGAGTTCAGTTGTGTCAATGAGCTTGGGTCTTTCTTGTGTGAATGAACTATGAGAGTTCAAGGGTTGGAATTTGGTTCTTTTTATAGGCAAATGGGTAGGGCTACTCCTTGCTTGACAAGGAAAAGATTTGGCATTAAATGGGGATATGATTTAGTGTCAAACAAGGAAATCTTAAGATTGAGGGGGGACAAAATTAGTTTAATTTAGGAAGTCAATATATTTAATTTGGTGTTTAGGCATAATATTTGTTAAATTAGGAATAAAATATTTTTGATTGGGAATATAATTGGTTGATTGATTTTAATTAGGCATGATTTTATTTAATGTTTTATTTATTTGATATATGATTTAATTAATATTTTATTTAATTTAGTATATGATTTAATTAGTGTTTTATAGGCTTTGGTGGGCTAATTGGGCTTGGGTGTGTGAGGCTAGCAGCAAAACCAGAAATACCGACGCCGTTCGAACGCCGATTTGAACACTACACGAACGCCCGCAATATGCTTGATGTTCGAACGTGGGCACGGACACATCACGAACGAAAATAGTGAACTTGTGAAATCAACCTGATGACATACTTATTCTGATTTTCCCCTTCTAACGTCCGTTTCCCGCGACTTCCGTGACATAAAAGGTAGTGCCTCTAAATGAGACTCATCATAGGGACTTATATGCAAAAATGCAGTGCCTACAGTCGCCCCCACTTTGATGGGACTTGCGTAATGTGCAACAGTGACAATCTTATCAAAGTTATGCAATGCATTTTTACTTACCTGGCCCGCCAGCTGCCACTTGACTTACCATGTTTTGAGTTGAGTTGATTTGGTGGTGAGGTGCTGCGACCCCTGGTTCATTCCCGAACCGTGCTCCATTTTTGGAGCGCCATTTTCGACATCTGTTGTGTGTGTGCTCCATTTTGGAGCGCCATTTTCAGCATCTGTTGTGTGTGCTCCATTTTGGAGCGCCATTTTCAGCATCTGTTGTGTGTGCTCCATTTTGGAACGCCATTTTCGGCATTTGTTGTGTGTGCTTCATTTTGGAGCGCCATTTTCGGCATTTGCTGTGTGTGCTCCATTTTGGAGCGCCATTTTCGGCATTTTCTGTGTATGCTCCATTTTGGAACGCCATTTTCGGCATCTGTTGTGTGTGCTTCACCCAAGTCCAATCCAAAAATAATTAAAACATTTAAAAAATATCACAAATTAAATTAAAATTAAATTAAAATCAATTAAATTAAAATTAAATTAAAATCTAATTAAATTAAATTCCTAATTTAAATAAATCTCTTCCCAATTTAAATAAATTCACACCAAATTAAAGACATTCCCACCTAAAATACAAATATCCTTTCCTTTAATAAATTAATTAAAATACACACATAAACTACTTGATTTATTTCCTTTTCAAAACCATGCACAACCCTAACCCTAATACCCTACTATAAAATATAACACAAACTAAACCCTAAGGACTTCACTCTATTGGCACAAACAATAAGCAGAAAAATAAACCCTTAATACCTTCTCCCTTCTCATCATCACCGAGCAACCAAGATAAAAAATCACCCAGAAACCGAGCAACCATAACACTAATAACAAACACCATGCGCAGCCAATAACAGCCCTGAAACAAGCCTCTTAAAGCCTCACAACAACACACATAAACCATTCACGTCAAACTGCCACATGTCCACTCACCAGTCCTCATCCAGTAACTTCACGCCCCTACACTGCCTTCACACACACAGCCTTCACGCATCAACGCAAATCCATTCGCCCATGCATGTAAGCCCACAACTGCCCCTCAACTCCATATAAAAAGCCACCTCCACAGCCCATAAACTCACAGCCACTCACGCCTATACACCTCTCACAGCCACTCACGCCTATACACCCCTCACAACCACTCAGCCAATTCACTTCATCAGCCCTTCACTCAGCCGGCGTGCCACAGCCCCCTGATCACGTAACAACAAGCCACATGCCTCTCAAACACTTCACGCCTAATCAACCTTCAACACAAAACTGTCCAAGCACCCCCCTTCATTCACGTTCACGTACCCTTTAAACAGCCTGACCTACACGCACACACCCCCACTGCACTGCCCAGCGCGCCGCACAAATAACCCACAAAATAGTCCGCAAACTGCACAAAAACTGGCCATAAACCCTTCCAAAACTGCCCAGTAAAACTGCCTAAAACAGCCAGTGAAACTGCATTGCAGTAACCGAAAATACACCCCAAAAATAGTAGCCTTTTACAGCAAAACAGTGACTGAAAACAGAAGCAAAACAGCAGCGAAATGGAGCAAAAACAGCAGCCCAAATAGCGAAACAGTGAGGGAAAATGTTGAACCAGTGAACCGGATGAGTTGCGGAGCATCAACCCTTCCGACGACTGTGTACCGTACTTCCGAAAAATGATTTAAAAGGATAGACCTGATGGCACTTTTCTTATTTATTTTCATTCATCTTTTAATTGTTTTATTTATTTTCTTTGCATGAGAGTCGTTTGTGGATGCATGTTGTGGCCTTTGAATGGATGAGAAAATGTGTCGTCTCTTGTTGTATATAGGATGGAAACCCAGACGTAAATTCCGTAGCCGAATCCGAATGGACGGTAGTGCAGTCTGTACTTGGGAGACAACTCCACGTACCACTTGAGGAAACGACACATATTTCACTTTATTATATCTTGTTTGTTTATTATCCGCATTTTATATTCCGCCATTTAATTTCTGTAAGTTATTTGCTTATGTAATGATGATATAATGCACATGGGCTTAGTATGTTGGTCTAAAGGTCCTCTATTTGAGAGAAGAAAAGTCTAAAAGACTATCTTTACGATAGTACTTTACCGCGTCGGACGAAGTATGTTCGATTGAATGCGAGATACGTTTAATCGGGCATGCGAAGTCCATATCCTTGTCTTATTTATTTTATATGCATTGTGATGTGATGTGCATGGGCTTAGTATGTTGGTCTAAAGGTTCTCTATTTGAGAGAAGAAAAGTCTAAAAGACTACCTTTACGACAATATTTTACCGCGCCTTTTAATATTCCGCCATTTATTTTCTGCAAGTTATATGTTTATGTGTTGATGATATAATGCGCATGGGCTTAGTATGTTGGTCTAAAGGTCCTCTATTTGAGAGAAGAAAAGTCTAAAAGACTACCTTTACTATAGTACTTTGCCGCGCCGGACGAAGTATGTTCGATTGAATGCGAGATACGTTTAATCGGGCATGCGAAGTCTCATATCCTTGTCTTATTTATTTTATATGCATTGTGATGTGATGCGCATGAGCTTAGTATGTTGGTCTAAAGGTTCTCTATTTGAGAGAAGAAAAGTCTAAAAGACTACATTTACGACAATACTTTGCCGCGCCTTTTAATATTCCGCCATTTATTTTCTGCAAGTTATCTGTTTATGTGTTGATGATATAGTGCGCATGAGATTAGTATGTTGGTCTAAAGGTCCTCTATTTGAGAGAAGAAAAGTCTAAAAGACTACCTTTACGACAGTACTTTGCCGCGCCGGATGAAGTATGTTTGGTTGAATGTGAGATATGTTCAATCGAGCATGCGAAGTCCCATATCTTTGTCTTGTTTATTTTTATGCATTGTAATGTCATACGCATGGGCTTATCAAGTTGGATTAAAGGTCCTCCATTTCGAGGGATCAAAAGCCTAAGGGCTACCTTTGCCACGACGTTTCACCGTGCCTTTTATTATTCCGTTATTTGCTTTCTGTATGTCATCTCCTTGCATAATCATGCATCATATTGCAATGAGCATAGGCAAATCAAGTTGGATTAAAGGTCCTCTATTTTGAGGGATAGAAAGCCGAGGGGCTACCTTTGCCACGATGTTTTGCCGCGCCGAATAAAGTACGCTCGATTGAACGTGAGATACGTTTAATTGGACACTTGAAGTCATATATAGATGTGTGCATACGTCGCATCTCGTTTCTTTCATTCTCATTGTCTATCTTTTGCATCGCATCATTGTACGTTCATTTTAATGTTCAATTACCTCTTTAATTATCTCTTTACACCATGTGTTTAATCGTCTCTCTTTAATATGCATGCTTGTACAATCATTGTCCATTTGCGTTTCCAAGATCATCAATGTAATTCGTTTATGAAATTATGTGTTTGTCGTTATTTCAATTTACCTTCACGCATGCAAGCTTAGACATAGGTTATATGCAAATGGGTTATAGGCAAACATAGATACAAGCTTTGTTTCTATGCATGTGAACTTAGAAATAGAATATCCTTGGAAATATATGTTGCTAGATTCGATTAAATTATTGCAAAAATCATTTCATTACGAGTGGCATAAGTAAGGGACCATTCCGAACCCAACGGTTTGAGGTCTTCCCTTGCGAGGGGTGAATGCGGCCTGAAATCATTTTCCCGGTTCACACTGAGTGGCGACTCCATGTTATTTCTCCGGTTTAGTCCCCCGCGGGCTACTCTGTATTCCCAACCGGGCCGCGAGCTCGAGACATCGTCGTCCAACATCTGTGTCCTACACCCAGGCTCCCGGACTACAACTTTACAATTTCTACCGGAGAATCAGTCTCTCTACTTAAGAAGATTGGGAATGAAGTAAAGTGGCCTCCACGCTCCAGGGACAATTCGACCAAAAATGACACTAGGAAGTTGTGTGAATTCCACAGGGACTATGGTCATACGACAGCGGAATGTGTAGCTTTGAGATTAGAAGTTCTGGAGCTACTGAACAAGGGGTTCCTGAGGGATTTGCTCACTGGTAAAGGGAAAGTAACCTTGGCGCGAAGGGACGAGAGAGATGGTCAAGGAGAAATTCCAACCTCACCACCCCCAATTAATAACACCGTTAATGTCATTTCAGGAGGATCGGGAATCAGTGGAGCAATATATTCGGCAGCTAAACGACATTCAAGGGCTCTGGCAAATAATACTTCACATACCTCGATGTCTGTAGAGAAAATCTTCACGGATTTGATAATAGATTTTCCAGATGATAGGGATTCACACAATTTAAATCCACACCATGACGCTTTGGTCATTTCCTTGCAGGTGGCAAACTTTATGATCAAACGAGTACTGGTCGACACGGGCTCCTCAGCTAATATAATTTTCGCTAGTACCCTTGCTGACATGGGGGCCGTGTTGGATAAAATAACCGGCGGACAACAGTACTGATCGGGTTTAGCAGAGAGTAAAAATTCACCATGGGGGAAATATCACTCCCAGTCTACGTAGCTGGAGTCAACAGAATAACCACATTTATGGTCTTAGACAGCCCTTCAGCCTACAATCTGATCATGGGCAGACCTTGGATTCACGACATGAGGGCGGTGTCGTCTACTTACCATCAAGTAATAAAATTCCCTACCAAGTGGGGGGTACAAGAAATTAAAGGTGATAGATTGGCGTCAAGAAGCTGCTACCAGACGACTTTGAAGGCTAAAACTGAGTCAGCATAGCAATTACTGACTGGGCCTCGTGCTCCGGAGCCGACTCTACCAAATATAGAGAAGCTCGACGAGGTCCATATTCACCCTCAGTTTACAGATCACAAGGCATTAATTGGGGCTGACTTAGATCCCAAACTTAGAGCCGACCTTGTTGAATTCTTGAAGGGGCGACACGACAGTTTTGCATGGTCTCACAAAGATATGACTGGAATCGATCCGTAGCTCATTACTCACGAATTGCATGTGGATCCAGACCACACCCCAGTTAGGCAGAAAAGAAGAAAGTTCGCCCCTGAAAGGAACCAGATCATTGATGAAGAGATTCAGAAGTTATTGTAGAACAGAACAGTTAAAGAAGTACAGTTTCCGGAGTGGCTTGCGAATGTTGTAGTTGTGAAGAAAAAGAATGGAAAGTGGAGAGTCTGCATCGACTTTACGTATTTGAACAAAGCTTGTCCAAAGGGCTCGTTCCCACTGCCACATATTGATTCAATGGTCGATGCAACAGCGGGGCATGAGCTATTAAGCTTTATGGATGCGTATTCAGGCTACAACCAGATCCTCATGCATCCTGACGATCAATAGAAGACATCATTTGTCACAAACCAAGGGATTTTTTTGTTACAAGGTCATGCCATTTGGCTTAAAAAACTCGGGAGCAACATACCAACAATTGGTCAACAAGATGTTCGACAATCAAATTGGGAAGACAATGGATGTTTACATAGACGACATGCTGGTGAAGTCCATCAAATCGGAGCAACACCTTAATCATCTGGAAGAAGCCTTCGACATCATGGACAGGTACGGAATGAAATTGAATCATACTAAGTGTGCGTTTGGTGTCGCCTCAGGGAAATTCTTGGGGTACGTAGTCACTCAACGAGGAATATAAGTGAATCCAGACCAGATTAGATCAATTCTCGATATTCCATCTCCTTCCAGCCCGAAGGACGTCATGCGGCTAACTGGGAGGATCGCCGTGTTAAATAGGTTCATCTCCAAATCCACAGATAATAGTTTTTTGTTCTTTTCCGCTTTAAAAAAGGCAAACAGCTTTGAGTGGACTCCTGCTTGTGAGGAAGCGCTGAAATGACTCAAACAATACCCCACTACACCTCCCTTATTGTCGAAACCACACGACAATGAGAGGCTCTACCTCTATTTGGGAGTTTCAGAACACGCGGTTAGCGAAGTCTTAGTGAGAGAGGAGTCAGGAATTCAACAACCAGTCTACTACGTAAGCAAAGCATTATTAGGAGTAGAATCACGCTACCCGTTAATGGAGAAGTTGGTTTTCGCCCTTGTTACAACAATCAAGGGTTCAGTAACAAAAAGGGCTGCGGTCTTGGAATCATGATCACTACCCCGACAGGCGACACTTTGCAACAAGCAATCAAATGCGGTTTTAGAGTTACCAAAAACGAAGCAGAGTACGAGGCATTCATCACATGGTTATTATTAGCTAAAGAACTGGGAGCTATGGAGATAGAAGTGAAATCTGACTCTCAGTTGATAGTCAACCAGATCGAAGGATCCTATCATGCCAGAGGCCAAGCAATGGCTTCCTACTTACAAAAGGTAAACGATATACAGTCGACATTTGAGAAATTTTCCATAACCCAAGTCCCAAGAAGCGAAAATTCCCAAGCAGATGCATTGGCAACCCTCGGATCGACAATGGAGGGGGACAAACCACGAACAATACATGTAGTGCATTTGAGCTGGCCGAAAATTTGGAAGGAAGAAACAACTGTTGCAGCGGTCAATTCAGTAGACACTTGGATGACACCTATAGTCGAGTATTTACAAAAAGGCTCGCTTCCAGAAGACAAAGTGCAAGCCAGAAAAGTTAAGAGACAGTCTGCGAGGTTCGTTGTGTTCGACGATCAGTTGCTAAGAAGATCGTTCACAGGACCTTATTTTAAATGCCTAACACACGACGAAGCACAACATGTGTTGACAGAGTTGCATGAAGGGGAGTGTGTGAACCATTCTGGTGGCAGGAGCCTGGCTCTTCGAGCGCATTCGACAAGGTATTATTGGCCAACAATGAGAATTGACTCCACATAATTCACTAAAAAGTGTGACAAGTCCCAGAGGTTTGCACCAGTTCCTCATCTTCCGCATGTATAGACTACATTCCAATGCCTGAAGAAGTCGAGTCCGAACAACATTCGACCCAAAGTAAAATAATAATAATAATAATAATAAGTAACTCTACTCACTTGATAATTCAAAGAGATGGCTTTCTTCATGGCCTCCATCGGGCTAATTTGCACTAACTTTACTTCATCCCACTGAAGAAGAAGCCCTTCCATGAATGAATCGATGCTTGAAGGGTCAGAAATTACAGTCGACTCTCGTGGAATCTTTAGGATGAGATTATCAGAGTCCTCTTCCATTCCCGTTTCAACGATAGACTTCATTTTCTTCCCCGCATAAATCATTTCAGTCGACTGGCCTTTCTCTGCAACACCTTCGCTTGAAACGACTTCCCTTTATTGAGGGCCAGCTTATTTTTCGGCTTCTAGTTCTTTCTTCTTCGACTTCATTGACTTCTTCCGACTCTTCATCTCATCGAGTGAAGCTACGGTGAATGGCCCAGTCATCATTTCCTCTGCGCATAAAAATTCTTCAGGTTTTAGGGGCTCTCGATATCTATACCCTCCATATAACGTTTGACACGACCATCTATAATTTATCACGGTAAAAACGTCGTTACATGAGGCCATAACCTTACATTCTTCGTATCATGTAGGTTCAGATCACGTAGCAAATTAGGTTCCCAGAAATCAGTTTTAAGTTCATGTGGCTTAGATGGGGATCAATCATTTTCAAGTAATGTCAGAAATCAGGTTAGATAGTTCATGTCAGTTTCAGGTACACGTATTGTAGCTCATGTAGTCATTTTCAGATTTCACGATCCATACATGAGTTAGGATAAATCCAAGTCACCATAGGTTTGAGATGATTTTGCCACATGTTTTGGTGGTTTGGTAATAGCATGTAACATGAATTAGTTCGTGTTCTAATGTTAGTCACGTCATATTCAGATTATTCACGTAACATGTATGTTAGTTTTCAGATATGTTCAATTCATGCATATTAATTTTAGATAGTTAGATTTAGCTCATGTAGTTTCAGATCAAGTATTCAGTTTCAAGTTATACAGGTTTAGTTTAATATTCAGGCTCAACTCATGCAAGCTTAGTTTAGTATTTTGATTCAGCTTATGTACTTTCAGTTCAGATACTCAGGTCGAGCTTATGCATGTTCAATTTAGGTATTCATCTTTCAATCATGTTGTTCAACCTAGCTTTCAAGTTCAACACATGTATGTCCAGTACATATATCTAGGTTCAGATCATGTAGTATCAGGTCAATGTATTCATGTTCAGTTCATGTAATTGAAGGATAATGTATACAGTGTCAGATCATGTCAACATGTCATTAGATTGCAGACCATGATAGTAGTTCAGGTCATGTTAGAAATCATGTCATGTAGTTCGTGTCAGCTCCAGTTAATGCTCATGTATTCCAGGTCATGTTCAGGTTAGCAGTTTACATTGTCGTTTCCAGTTTTCAAGTTCACATTCAGTCATGTTAACGCGTTCTTAGTTTATGAGTCATGTCTTAGATATTAGCATTCATGTTATGATAAATTCCAATCAAATCATGCTTTCGGCTTCGGCTTCCATGTTCAACTCTCAGTATTCTGTCATGATCATTTTCTTCCAGCTCATGTCATGTATTATAAATTCAGTTTTCCAGTTCTTTTACGTTTCAAGTTTTGGTGGTTTCTATTTTTTAGCTTATTTATGCCATTTGTTTCAGTTTCTTTTTAGCACTCCAGTATTCACTCACCAGGTCTTTCAAAAGACCTGACCCACCTCACTCTCTAGTTGTTTTATAGATTATAGGTTCATTCATGTGGAGGACGAGCTTTGGAGGAGACGAGACCTAGCGGCGGTCATTACACACCACAATCGTCAAATCAGAGTCGGGCCTAGTAGTTATTGTGAAGTCAGGCCATAATACCTTAAATGAATAAATGAATTGTATGGTTTATAGTTATGAGTTTGTATATGTATTCAAGTTTATATATTAAATACAAGTTATTAATCTATGCATGTTTAGAATGTTTATAATGTTTCATGATCATAATTCCATGACAACCATGTATGTAGTCGGTTAGTCAGTAAGTCAAGTGTGTATGTCAGATGTTCAGGGTGATGGCTAAGCCATTCTTCTGCCGATCACATGCCTGGATTTCCTGAGGTGTGACAATTTAAGACAGAGTTTTGATGGAAAATCATTTTGTTATCAATGAATGATAAATAAGATATATGAAAATAATGATGATAATTTATATTTTGGTCTACAAAAGCGTGACCGATAGATTTTCAAATAGCCTAATTTAGCTTGTCACTTGTAGCAATGGTTGGTTTCGGCCCGGAACTGACCCATGGCTAACCCGTCCGGAACCAGAACTGCCACTTGGCGGTTCGGTTTCGGTTCGGCAAAGGTTCCAACCCGTCTCGAACTAGTGATTCCAGTTCGGAACCGACTATTAAAAAATATATTTTTTATTTAAATTTAATAATAATAAAAAAATAAAAATTGCAAGTCCTTTTTATTTTTAATTTACATTATGTAATTATAAAATAAAATTACAAATATAAGTTATATTTTTAAATAAGTTGTAATTTATAAATGTTACAAATAATTAGAATAATTTTTTTAGTTATACTTTTGTTAATATTAAATTATATATATTTTTAATTTAAGTTAATATAATAAATAAATTATTTCAATTAATAATATAAAAAAATTAGTTCGATCATTCCCGAACCGTCAAAAATCGTTCCGAACTGTGTGAAAAAACCATGACTAGTCACTTCAGTTCAGGTTCAATAATTTCTTGAACCGTGACTAGTCACTTGAGTTCGAATCTTATGAAAGATAATGAGATAAAAAAATAAATTTGACTTTGCCCACCCCTTGTCTTTTTGTATTTAATCGGGGTGCATAAAAATTGTGTTTCAATGTAAAATTACTATAAATCTATAATTCATAATCAATTTTGACGTTTTTACACTGAACCTACTACTGTTGTCCCCTGAATTTTTTCTATTATATATATATACTAGATATTGCATGTGCCTCCGGCACGGTGTTAAAGAATTTACAGAGAGATTAAGATTCTGTTATTTAATTTGTTTGTTAGTTTTCTGAGATATTCTATCATGAAATGATTTTATTTTTTAATTAAATGATTTTATTCTTTAATTTATTTGGTAGTTTTCATTTTCCATTTTTATAGAGATTCTATAATGGAAGGATTCTTTATCAGCCATTAGATTATAATGAAATGATCTGAGCCGCCAATTAAGCTACATAAAGATAGTCTTTGTATACATTATCTCTCTTAATCCTAACCATTGGTTGTCTTCTATTTCCTCTCACATCATTGTGCTTTATAATATAGATATAAGCTCATCTCAATTAAATTTATGGGTCCGCTACGTGTATTCTTCTATACATTAACCAAATTTAGGTCGCGATATAGTCATATAGATATAGCAATGAACTCGCAATACAAAACATTTTAGAAGACGTGGCAACTTGAAAAGTAATGTTTTTTCACCCATGATATAATGGACTCACTACGTTGTATTGTATTGTGGATATCAACTACTGGAATTAGACCCGGCAGGCGGTTCGATTCCGGTTCGGAACCGAACCGAACCGGTCAATTTCCGGTTCCACACTTAAGTGGAACCGGAACCTTGAACCGAACCGGAACCGACCGGTTCGGTTCCAAACCTTTTTTTTTAAAAAAATTGAAAATTAATTAAAATAAATGACATTAATTTTATAAATAAATAAAATTATTACATTGAAGAGCTTGAGCTTAAATTTTTAAAAATTTAAGTTGCCTACGTATCCTCCAAGGGTGAGAGGAATCAAAGCTCACGTAATTCCATTACAATTTTAAGACATATCCCCTTTGTAAATTACAATTTTACAATTATCAATCATCATTATCAGTTGATCTTTCGGCTCCGGTTCCGCTTGCACTTGTTGTTGCACTTGCAGATGCATTATCGAACAAATCTTCAAAATCATCGGGGGCATCTTCTTGTTGTCTCAGATCAGCTCGAGTCTAATCATCCACACAAGTTGTTGCTTCTAGAGTGCTTGGATATAATGAAGATCGCATAGCTTCCAATATATTGCCTCCCAAGCTGAAGGCTTGCTCAACCGCAACAGTGGAAATAAGTGCTGCCAATATCTCTTTAGCAATAATTGATAAAACATGATATATATTTTGATGTCGGTTCCACCATTCAAGGATTTTAAAATTTTTACTAACTAAACTTTCAGTAGAAAACTCGAAATTTGTAGATAAATAATTATCTAATTTGGGGTTATTAGTTGTCGTATCCCTAGCTTTTTTATTTCGTTGTAATAACCAACGATCTCCTGCGCTAAGTCTTGTTTGAATTACCGATTCGCTACTACTAGATTCACCTAATGTTCCTAAGTTATATATTACAATATAATCATTAAATAAAACAATTAAATCATTTCTCAATTTCGTCATTAATCTTGTAATATCAATTTCAGCTAATATTCCTAAATAACCATAATAAGCTTGTAAAGCACCATTCAAACCTTATAATTTAAATCTAGGATAAAAAACAGCAGCAATAAGATAAAGTAAAAGAATTTCTCTAAAATAATTCAACTATTTTACCTTCATAACAGTAATGGCTTCTAACAAAACAATATCATTAGGATCGATACTGTCAACATGCTCATCGAGAGTGCCAACAATATTTAAACTCTCAAGAAGAAATAAATATGCTGTAGGATAATAAACACCGCTAAAAACTAAAGTAACATCATTAAAAACTCTTAAAATATCTAAAAAAATTTCACAAATATCCCATTGACTAGGATAAAGTGTGACATTTTGAACATGTTAAGAAAAAAAAACTACATAATGCATCTTTGTATTGAAATGCTTGACATAAAAGAAAATAAGTTGAATTCCAACGTGTTGGAACATCTCTTGAAAATTTAATCGGTTTAATACCATTTATTTTACAAAACTTCGTCCATTCTCTCCTAACTTGAGACTATGACCAAATACAGTTAAATGCCGTTTTAATTGGATCAAGGAAATGTGATAATAATTTTAGACCGTCTGGCACACATAAGTTAAGGACATGACATGTACAACGAATATGAAAAAATTGACCCCCTAAATTTGGTTGACATAAGGATTTTAAATCATTGATGGATGCAGTATTTGCAGATGGATTATCAAATCCAATTGTTAAAATTTTGTGCAGTAAACCATATTCATCAAAAATTACATTCATCATTCTATAAATATTATGTGCAGTATGTTGGTCATCAAAAACTCTAAATGTAACAAGTCGTTTTTGCATGGTAAATGATGCATCAATCCAATGACAAGTCACACCCATGTATGAGTGTGTTTGCCAATGGTCACTCCAAATATCAGAACATATAGAAATACGACCTTTCATCTCTTTAAATATTTGACATTATATTCTCATATTAGCTTGCCATTTTTCGTTTGAGAAATTAGGAAGAAAAATAAGAAAATTGAATAATTGCGATCTGGGAATGATAACAAATTAACAACTAATTGAATTGAGATTGTGAATAAGATTATAAGAGAATTGTATTGAATTGAGATTGAGAATAAGAGAATTATAGAAAATGAGAGAGTTAAGAATTTGGTGTGTTGAAATAATGAAAAATGAATCATATTTATAGAGTTTTAGAATTTTTTTGATACCAAAAATGCCCATAAATATAACCGTTTTATTACCGTTATTAGGGATATATTAGTAATTTATATTTTAATTTATAATTTTTTTTAATATTTTTTTTTCATATTGGCTCCCTGCCCCCCAACAGCTAGTAACCGTTGGGGAGGGTTCCTGTTGGAACCCTACGGTTCCAACCGGAACCGTTGAATCGGTGGAACCGTACGGTTCCACCGGTTCGAGTTGGGGTCGAACCCCAACCGAACTGGTCGGCCACGGTTCCGGTTCGGAACCAGAACCGAACCGGTTGGAACCAAAATCAAATTGATTTAGACTCGACCAAAAGGTTCGGTTCGATTCCGAACCGAAATCGAATTGAACTGTGGAATCAGAACCAAATCGGACGGTTCCAGTTCATGGTTTGGAAACGAACCAAAATGTGGAACCGTGAATCGGAATCAAACCGGACGGTTTCAGTTCATTTTTTTTTAAAAAAAAATTGTAATTGGATATTATTACCAAATAAATATAATAAAAAAATTTATTTATTTGAATTTTATTATATTAAATTAATAACTTAATTTAAAAATAAAATAAATAGCTTGAATTTTTAAAAAAATATATTTATTTGAACTTAAATTTTATTATATTAATATTAGAACCGAACGGTTCCGGTTGGAACCAACGGTTCAACTAGGGTGGAAATCCTAATCGAACCATGCAGAACCGAAATCAGATAATTCATTCCGGTTCGGTTTTGGTTCCGAACCGAAACCGTGACCGGATCTAATTGATTATTTGATTATTTCCATTCAAACATGTTCGGTTGGGCCGAGATGTCAAACTCATCCTCGGCCCTTTGACCTGATTACATTTCAGCCCGTTTGGCTAGGCCCAGAAATAAATTTTGCTTCCCTAATGGCTAATCGTATGAGGTAATATATTTTTCGAAGAATAATCATGAAATATTTCATGAATATTTCCAAACACATTTCTTTCAGGAATATTTAGTGATAAGATATAATTTTAAGGGCGATAAACGTAATTATGAATGAGAGGAGGGTTGTTTCTCATTAATCAGATGCTTTGCAATCAGCATGACAACGACACCATTTTCCAGCTTGAAATAACGAGCTCGTAATCGTTAGTTATTGAATTGAATCCACGGCAGTCAGTTCCTACAGGAAGTGGAAATTACAATTCGGTCCTGTTTTGGTCAAACAGCGAGGGAATTCATAAACTTCCATTTCATGTTACTGTTTGTAGCTGTCTCTGTCTCAATCTTTCACTCCCACGTCTGATCCAACGTATTTGTTTTAAATTACCAAAATACCCTCCGCTTCATCTCATTCCTCTCCCTCGATCTGAAACTCAAATCACAATGTCCGCGTTCATCAAGCTCGATGATTCCCCTATGTTTCAAAAGCAGGTAACACGCTGATCTGATCGAATTCGCTTCAATTTCGCTTTGAATCTTCAATTTTTTCAATTTTGTTGTTGTTGTTGTTATAGTTATTTTCTCTGGAAGATTCAGCTGATGAGTTAAAAGATCGTTGTCAAATACTGTATAAAGGCTGCAAGAAGTTTACGTACGTGCCGTGCTGTGCCATTCGCTGTATTATTTTATTGGAATTTGGAAATGGTAGCCAATTATTAAATAAACTTGTTTCTTTTACAGGGAAGCTCTTGGAGTAGCGTGTAGCGGGGACAGTGCCTTCGCGGATGCATTGGAAGCATTCGGTGGTGGACTAGATGATCCTGTAAGTGTATCCATTGGAGGTATGCAATCTGGCTTTTGCCTTATGTTAGTTGTTTAATTTATAAAAACTTGCTAGTGTAATTTGCTGTTTCTTCTATGTACTGTGTGGATAGCTAAGCTTGTAATCGCGTCTGTAATGAGTTTTGAAGATAATAATACTAAAATGCGGATAGTTTTTTAACAACCATGGTACAGAAGAGCTACAATATAATTTGCTTCTTATGTGGTTCCCTATCACAGGTCCGGTCATGTCGAAGTTCGTTAATGCATTTCGTGAGCTTGCTACATATAAAGAGCTTCTTCGGTCCCAAGTGAGTGCTCAAATTGGACTCTGATGAAATATTCTTTTTCCTTAATGATATAGGACAATGAGAATAAGACATACAACTCTTTTATGCCTTCATCCAATCTGGATTGGTTTTGTTCTCGAGGAACTTCGTTAACATGTAATTGGCGTTCGCTGCTATGTTTCACAAAAATTTTGTAGTTTTTATTTCTTATTTTATATACTTTCTTATACTTCCCATCCCAAACCACAAGAATAATGTTTCAGTGCGGACTGACAGACGCAAGCCTCCCAGTACCTAAATCACCAGGATGTGCGGGATCCAAAAGCATTCTCCAATTATGTTTCAATACATTTCCATTTCCACCCCATTAGGAATTTAATAAAGAACATGATAAAGAAGCAAGGGGACTGAAAAATCGTGCCTTGACCTGTTAATTAACATCAAACTATCAAAGAAGTGAACCTAATGGAAATCATTTTATTTAAAAACTATTCTTGAAAGTACTCAATGGTTAGCATATATATAAAAGTTGCCTAAGTGAGCATATACATAACAGTTGCCTAAGTATGATCTCAAAAGTTGACCTTCTACCCTTGCTATTATACATGTTTGTTTATTAAATTTTATGTGTAACTGAGTCCTGAGGATGTATATGTTGTAGGTCGAGCACGTGTTAATTGATCGGCTGACGCAATTTTTGACTGTTGATCTGCAAAATGCAAAGGTAGATCTCTATATCACAACATATTTTATAGCAAATCAACTATTTGGGGATGTATACCTGTAGCTTTGTATTTTTTTGATGTAGAACTTCTTGTGGATTTACCAATCCAGAATATCTCTTTGTAGATGGGAGATTTGATTTAGTCAAAATCAGCTGGATTCTCTGACACCTTGTGATTTGTTTTATATCCCTTATATGCTGACCTTTTGCAGGAATCCCGCCGACGCTTTGACAAATCTATACATGCTTATGATCAGGTATTTTTACCGCAATTTTATCATGACAGTAAAATATAATTATTTTTTATTGTGGGGCTGAGTAATTCAGTTTCGTTGAAGGTTTTGTTAGATATACATGTATCTTCATGCACATGATCACATAGATATTTATTAGAGATGTAGTAGAAAGTTTTATTGCCTTAATGGCAACGAGGATTGCTTTTTCAAAAAATTGACAAGTATTGTTTTAAATGCATCTGCACACTAACTATACGTCTATACGGCATTCATTGCAACTGATGATATTTTCTTTATTTTATACAAGGCATAAAGCTTTTGAGTCATATAATGAAATTGTGGGAAATAATAATTAAGCGCACGTTAAGACAAGAAACAAGTATATTTGATAACCAATTCGGGTTTATGTGAGGAAGGTTGACTATGGAAGCAATACACTTACTAAGGAGCTTAATGGAACACTATCAATGTAAGGAGAAAGACTTTCATATGCTATTTATTGATTTAGAAAAAAACACATGATAGAGTACCAAGAGAAATTATTGGGGTGTACTATAATAGAAGGGAGTACATAACTTGTGTTAGGATTCAATGAGAAGTGACAAGACACTTTCTTATTAGGCTATTACCATAGACCAAGGTTATGCATTGAGCCTTTTATCTTTTTGCGTTAGTTTCGTACTAAGGAAATCCAAGATGAGGTGCCATGGTATATATTCTATGCTGATGATATCGTACTGCCAGATGAGTATAAAGAAGGTGTAGAGGCTAAACTTAAGACGTGAAAGAAAATCTTAGAAGCTAAAGGCCTCAAACTAAGTAGGTTAAAAAACGAAGACACGCTATGTGAGTTTGAAAAAGGTTATAGACGTAATACGATTGAAATAAGAATCGGTGATCAACCAATCCCGAGTGTTTTAAACCATCTTTCAAAAAGTTGGAGAAGTAGATTGAAATGTTACCCTTAGAATTCAATTGGACTGGAGGAAATGAAGATGTGCAAATGCAGAATTGTGAGATCGCAACATTCCTTTAAAACGTAAAAAGAAAATTTTATAGGATTATCGTAAGAATCGTAAGAACTGCAATGCTTTATGGAATGGGCAATAAAGTATCAACATGTCCAAAAAATGAAGGTAGCTGAGATGATAAGGCTTAGATGGATGTGTGGTTGGACTCAGCGTTGTTAGAGGCGCACTGAGGCAAGCCTCGATGCGAGAGGTGCATGAGGCGATGGGTGATGCGCATCTGTACAGGTGAGACGAGGCGATTCCGGCGAGGCGGCGTGAGGCGCATAGATGCGAGAGGCGCGACGATTCGTGCGCATCATGGACAAAAAAGTTGTATTTAAGGAAATGTGAAAAACCCTAAAATCATTTACCTCATCTGCTGCCTCCACTGTGAATTGTTTCTGTTTCCACTGCCGCCTGCCATCTCCTCCGTCGCCAACGACTCTCGACCACCGCCGACTGTCTCCACCACCGATGATTAGAATGTACCTTCAATTGTTTTTTCGACAATTTTTTTTTCTTCTATTTCATCATTTTCTTTCTTCAATTATTCTTTTCCATCTTTTCCTTTCTTCAATTCTTCTTTTCCAACCGTTGATTACTGTACTTCAGGACATTTTTTTTTATCTTTTTTCTTTATTCCTCTGTTTTCTTCATTTCTTTTTCTTTCTTCCTCTGTTTTCTTCATCTTTTTTATTTCTTCATTTGTTTTCTTCATCTGTTTTCTTTCTTCCTCTGTTTTCTTCATCTTTCTCCTTTCTTCCTCTGTTTTTTTTTTTTTTTCATTTTCATTCACTGATCATCACTGGTTTTCTTCTATCTGTTTTCTTTCTTTTTTTTTTCATTTTCGCCGATCATATTCTGTAATGAACAAAAGAGGCTGTGTTAATAATATATGTTATGTTAAAAAATTATTGGTTGTTACTTGTTAAAAAATGGTTATTGAGTTGAATGTTTATTTCTTGATTAGATGATTTTTAATGCTTGCTGTCTGTTTTTCATTTTCTTGAACTTGAACTATGCATATTTTGTTAAGAATGTTTCTTTTGGCTAGATACTTTATAATTATGCTTGTTTTTTTTATTGTTTTCTTGAATTTGAAGTTTTTAATGATGCATATTTTGTCAAGTATTATGAATTTGACGAGTAGATTTAATATAAAAGTGGACTATATATCAAAATATTACTATCTATTTATTATTTTTTTTACATTTACTAGTAAATGATGCATTTATTACAAATTTAAAATTATTATTAATAGACGTGCGCCTCGTGCCTGTGAGGCGTGCGCCTCTCGCCTCTCGCCCCTCGCCTCGCGCCTCGCTTTTCTGGCTTTGATCGCCTCGATGCGTCTCTCGCCTTTAACAACCTTGGTTGGACTAGGAGAGATATAGTTAGAAATGAAGAAATTAGGATGAGTGTAGGTGTAGTAGCGATTGAGGAGAAGATAAGAGAAACACGATTAATATAGTTTGGGCATATCTAACGTAGACCTTTAAGTGCTTCGTTGAGAAAAAACGAGCAAATGATGTTCCCACATGTCAAGCGAGGTCGAGGAATACCTAAGTTGACAAGGGCATAAACTATAAAAAGAGACCTAGATTTTATAGAGCTTAATGAAACAATTATTTCGAATAGAGCGCAATGGCGTTAAAGATCTATGTAGCCGACCCCATTTAGTGGGAAAAGACTTTTTTTTTTGATTTGGTTTATTAGTATGGTGAGTCACAAAATCCAATATGATCACCGTGATGTTCGTTATTGGATGAAGAGGTGTTTGGAATTTGTCAAGCATCATGTGGTGCTCTATAATTTGCTGACTACATTCGCAAGCTGCCTAGATAGCTAGGATGGTTAGAGAAGATAATTCTTTTGGTGTCTTATGAAATTTGATCGTTTATTAATTATTATTTTTTTTTATTTTTCCATCTCACTCAGTACAGTGTTATACCCTAATGTTGAAGAGAACTGAGGGAGGGTGGTGGCTATATTGGGTATGCTCCGTTTCTTTGGACTATTTTGTCTACCACACATTTTAAATGTTCTAAAAAATGCTCAGCAGTAGGCGTACGGTGGGGGAGTGCCTAGGCCTTCTAGACAGCGTTAGGCGGTTTTATTTTTTATTCAAAAAATTGGATCAAAAATAAATTTGGGGAAAAACGTACAGACCCACCTAGAACCGCCTAGACCTGCCTAATTGCCTGAAACCGCCTAGCAACCGTTTTCATGCATAATTGGAACGGTCAGGCACCGGCTAGCACCTAGGAGCCGCCTAGGCCTTTTTTATAACAGTGCTTTATTGCAAGTACTAGTATTGTAGGATGGGCTGTCCCACAAGGATGGCACAGTTAGAAAAGAGAGAAATAGAAAGAAAGGGAGAACTAGACAGAATGGGAGAAACAACAGAAGAATATAGGGGAGAAATCATATTATTGCATCCAGTAATTCATCAAAGTCTGCTTGAAAATGAATAACAAAGCTCTATTTATAGTGGCAGAAACCTAAATAAAACCGGAAATCAAAATCTTAGGAAATTTACTTCCTAACATGAAATATAAAACCTACTCAAACTACTTATGTAAATAAATAATAATTGCAGAACCCTAAAAATCTAAATAATCATCATCTTTATTCTGCATTAACCAGACATTGTTACAGATGTCTTCTTGCACAGTGGTTTGGTAATAAATTGAGATAGAACACTAAGACATTGAATCCATTAGTATTATATTAAACAAACCTATTTGGTGTTTTAATTTTGGGAGCATCTTATTGTAGCATATCTCCTTGTGATTGTGTGAGAAGTTTTACATGCTGTTAAACATTATTTGTTTCTAGGCACGTGAAAAATTTGCATCTTTGAAGAAGAATACACGAGATGACATTGTGGCAGAACTAGAAGAGGTATGTTCTACATAATTGTGTAGTTGTTAGCTTCTATTATGTTTTGCTGAGTTGGAGAGATATGTCTCCCACTCTATTGTTTTTATTTTTTATTTTAAAAGTAAAACAAAGTTCGTTTCTTGTTAAAATGTAAAATCGTGCTTGACTCGAAGGGGTAGGTAATTTTCAAGGAGACTGATTAAGAATATGTTCATGGCCAAGTAAAATAATCATCTAAACCACTGGAGACTCAAAAGCTTTGAGGAAATGATATTGTTAGTCGCTGAACTAGTAGTTAAGTTTGATGACCAATCAAGTTAGAATATATTTTATCCATTTCAAGGGGTAGTAAATTTTGTGAGATACTGATTTGATAATGTTCATAACTAATGTAATGATCTTCAAGTTTAGAAATATTATCATGCCTAGATGGTTTACTAGTATGGAAGCACTCACTGTTACCGCATTGGGGTTTTTTAAGAATTTCAGAATTTCTCTGTTGAAATAATAGTCAAAGAAAAAATACAACCAAAAGTCTTTCAGCATAACAGAAGAAAGAAAAGCAGCATTAAAGATTTGTGAATATTCCATTGGAGAAACATATAAAGTTTACCCTTCTATATTTTCATATGTAGCCAAGTTTCAATATCTTGCTTTTCTGAAATATGCCAAATGGCTTGGTGGACCTTGTCTACAAGTGATGGATCTTTTCTCACCATTCATCCTATTTCAGTAATAGCATTGACATTTTTTATAATGTCAGTGAACATTATGGTTAGCCTTTTGGGTATTTTTCTTCATGCATGAAATTGCAGATGCTTTTCCATTTTTACTCGTTCTTCCTTCTCGATTCTGAGACAAGCTTGACGCTAAAATTAGGAAATACTGTTTTGTTTGTGGTGACAGGATCTACAGAACGCAAAGTCGGCATTTGAGAAAAGCCGCTTTAATTTAGTATGTATACTACGTTTTCAAATCTCCTTTGCTTTTCTTGATAATCATAAGTTTTTCTTCAATCCTTTTACTTCTAATGACCTCCCCTTGGCTTTAAGGAATTCAGGTTAGTGCACTCATGAATATCGAAGCGAAAAAGAAGTATGAGTTCTTGGAATCTATAAGTGCAATTATGGATGTGCATTTGAGATATTTCAAGCTGGTCTGCCCTTTTTTTCTATTTTTTATATTATATTAACCTTCTTAATGTGCTTGTCTGTTTATTCAGTAAGCTGAGATGGACTTATTTCTTTATGTTGTAGGGATATGACTTGTTGAGCAAAATAGAGCCATATGTCCACCAGGTAAAACCATGTTTTTTTTTTTAATATTCAATCAGTTTAAATACGAGTTGTGGATAGAGATACGAATTCTTGTATGATTTTTTTTTTTTTTTTTTTTTTTTTTTTTTTTTTTGTAAACTGATATGTCAACACACACCTGGTTGGATAAAAATATAAAATTCAGTGTAATTAATGAAATGGGCTCATGTGAAAACTAAAAATCATCAAACTAACATTTAGTGTCCACGTGTTGATAATTTAATTCTAACTAGGAGAATCTCAAAAATTAACCCTGTACGCAGGTGTGAATTGAATGTGAACTGTTCATCTCTAGATTTATTTCATATACATGGGAACCTTTGCTCAACAACAATCTTGGTGAATGGGGGACACGATGGCCACTGCTGGTGGTCATTTTAAACACCAGTGACTGCAACCAAATACAAGTTTGGGATTGAGTTGCAGTCTATAAAAAATTATACAAAATTCAGTCAGGGTAATGAGAAATTAATGTCTTGAACAAACTAGGAGTCACAATAGCATAAAATTAAACTTATGTTTCCTTGGGAAGATATTGTTCTACTCTCTGAATGAGATTCTTTCTTTTCTCGTTATAGGTGTTGACATATGCACAACAATCTAGAGAATTGGCTAATATTGAACAAGATAAACTTGCAAAACGGATTCAGGAATTCAGGACCCAAGCTGAGCTGGAAAACTTGCGAGTTTCGGGTGACATGGGGCCTTCAACAAGTGCTGATGGAATTCATGTTGGTGGTACAGTTTCTTATAAGAACATAGAAGCAGTTATGCGGCCCACCACTACAGGGGAAGTAAGTAATTAGGTTTGCGAAATTCTGTGTTGGGTATGATAGCAATGTCTCTCATGCATCTGCATGCTTTCTCCATGTACATTTCTTTAATATGAATATCAAAATTGCACTAGTATCATGTCTTACTGCATTAATGAGTGCTTCTAGGAAAACTAATCTTATTTAGTTCTCTTTGTTATATAGGTCCAGACAATCAAACAAGGATATCTCTTAAAGCGTTCCTCAAATTTGAGGGGAGATTGGAAGAGAAGGTTCTTTGTACTCAATAGTCAAGGGACTTTGTATTACTATGGAAATAAGGGTATAAAATCTACGGTATGTTATGTTGTTCTAATATGTGATTTATCTTTAGCAATGTATCTTTCCTGGCTTCTTTCACAAATCTTCTGAACTTATTGTCTTGACTTGTCCTAAAAATTTATGCCATAGGATGCTCATGTATGTTGACATTGTGATATAATAATTAAATACGTTAATTAGAAGCATGTTATGTTTATTGCTGATAAAATTGGATCAATTATGAAAGTTCAGAAAGTTACAGAGTATTAAAGTTCAGTAATGCTAGAGCCACAAACTCTTTGTAAAAACTGTTTTGCACAAATTGACATGGCATATTAGTACTTTGGAAGTAAACACCACAGGACCCATAGGATCTATTTTCATTATTTTGTGTTTTCATCCTACCAGTACTGTTATGACGAATCAATTTGTACATAATAGTTTGTACAAGTAGTTTGTGGCTCTAGCATTACTGATCAAAGTTAATCCTATTTCTTATAAGAAAGAGAAAACAAGAATATTAATTGTAAAGTACAAAATGGACCAACAGTCCACTATAGAAACCTGATAGAGGGTATCTACACAAAAAAACTACAGAAAAATCAGAAACTTTGTAAGTAAATCTAAAACCGGACCCTAAACCCTTCTACAAAAACTGCTCTTTTACCTCAAACCTGTTCCCAGCTAAGATTGATAAAGAAGAAAAAGTGTCTTGGAAAACTTTTGCAGCAGAGTCCAAAGGGATGAGAAAAAGTGAGAAAAAGCAAACTTTGTTCCACCGCAAGAGACTTCATCTTCCTTCTTATCTTTAAAAGTACAATGGTTCCTTTCTTGCCAAACAACCCAAAAGAGAGCTAGAACAGCACACTGCCAGAACCTTAGCTTTTTTTCCTTCCCAAAAGCAAAAAAGTTTATATCAGCGAGGAGCTACAAGAACTAGGAACAACCCAGAAATTCCAGCTTCCGTACACAACTTGGCTCATCAACAAGATGCTACTGAATAGTGGAGCATGATATGGTCAGCTGAATCTTCTTTCTTCCTACACATAACACACTAGAGAACCTCTTTTCAATGATATTTTCTATGTTGATTCTTCCTTGAGCCAAATAGCGAACGAAGACTTGAATTTTGGAAGGGATTGGCCTTCCAAATCATTTTGAACTGTTTACTCTCACCAATAGACTATCATCACACAACTTCTCAAAATTAATATTTACAAGGGTAAAGACTCGAGACCTCAAAACTTCCGTAACCTTTATCTTCCATCATCTCATTAACATTGATATCTTCAATCCATAACATAAGTAACTTCTACCTATCATTCAAATTTCTTTTAAAACTGAATTTTTCTAGTTTATTGAGGGGGAGAGAAATGCTTCTTGAATAAATATAGATTTAATAATAAGGCAAAATTTGTATAGGGGAATTTGTCGCACCACAAAGGGTCATCAATTCATTTATCTTCCCAAAAAAATGAATATTCTTCTCATTTCCCGCTTCAAACAATGAAATTTGGGGAAAAAGGGGTGCTCCTTACCAATTTCTAATCTGCCTATAACTTTAGTCCTTGAGACCTCTATCTCACTTAAGAAGATGGGATCTATTACCTTCTCCATATCCTTCCCACAAAAAGTCTCTAATCATCTTCTTGATTCTTTTCACAATTTTTTTTCTGGGAATTTTGGAAAGAGAGGAAATACATGGGAAATGTTCACGAAAGTGAATAAAAGTGAGTCTTCTACCTAAACCTATCATATTCTACTTGAATTTTGTTCATTTAACTTACCTAGAATGGTTATCTCTATTAGCTTTTCACGATAAGGCAGAGGCCTAATCTTTAATAAATAGGTTCTTGATTTAAATTTAGGAGACATTTATGTGACTAAATATTGGACTAACAGCAAATAAATCAATTAAGTCAGCTACATGAACTAAGTCCGTGTAACTTATTTAGAATCATTACATCCATTTGGAGTTGGCACTACAGCACGGCTAGAGCGTTTCAGGTTCCAGATAGCAGAATTTCATGCAAGTAAACCCTTGATTTAACAAACATGAATCAGGCAAATCAACTCTAGAAGTGAAAATATTCAAATGCCTACAAGTTTACAGGTTGTTTAAGATAGCAAGAAAATATCCTAAATTAGTAAATTTATCAACCTTCATGAAGTTCCTGTAACATATGAAAGCAAGAATCTCCCATATGTCATGGATGCCAATGTTTTTTTTTGATTCACCAAAATAGCAGCTACCTTTTTCTGGTTTCATGCTCCGTTTTGGCAGTTAAGAGTTTGGAAGCAAACTGATTTGCTTGAGTTTGCTGGAAAAGCCAAAGGGCCAACTGGTCTGGTCTTACAATTACTTGAAATGCATTTGAATAACATTCTTTTTCTATTGGGTATGGCTCAACTATTCCTTAAGGCAAGGCGTGCCTCTGCTAGCTGACTTCTGGCATACCATGGTAGGAAGGAGCTTTCTTCTACTGCACTGGAATATTTTATGCATCACCTTGTTTTAAGGATTGTTCTTCTCCCCTCTGTCTGAATTCCTGATTTCATTTTATTGATATTTTCAGTGAATAATCATGATGAATCCTGAGTTCATTTTATCTCTTATTTTCTAGGGTTCTCAACATCATTATTCTAGTTCAGCTGACCACAGTGGTGGTGTATTTAGTAGATTCCGTCCAAGGCACTATAGGTCATCTTCAATTAGTGAAGAAACTTTGAACTTCCGTACTGTTGATCTTCGTACATCAGCAATAAAGATGGATGCAGAGGATACGGATCTACGACTCTGCTTCAGAATAATTTCACCTATGAAAACTTACACATTGCAGGTGATTATTTGGCTGGGTGTAGGACATTCAATTATGCTGCTGTATTGTTGAGCCTTTGCTTTATGCTAGGCTTAAATTAACTTGGCAAAACCTTAGTTTGAAATACTTGAGGTTAGACAATATAATTCTGTTTTTAGGCCAACAGCATGACTCTTGTTGTAAAGCATGTAACCTGAGAACCTTGAGCATTTAACCTTGTTCAGTCCTGAAACCCTGAATTTGAAGACCTTTAGAAGTGATGGAATTGGCCTAAAAATTTAGAAAATCATGACTGACTGTAACTATTGTTCTACTGGAGTAAATATAAGTTTCTGGCACATGCTTCAAGTTTATAGATGCTGGTATAAACTTGGTGATATGTTGATATAGAACCGAACCTTAACATATGATGGGCTCTAATTTCAATACTCTTTATATTTTATAGCAAAATAATGGGCCTCTTTTGACAACCAAGAGTTGAGCATTGTTCCTCAGAATTCTTAAAGACTTTGGCTTGGTAGTCTTACAAATGGGTAATAATCAGACAGTTTTAATGGTTCTAGGAGTCGGTTAGTTTCTGGCTTTCAACAATAGCAATCGATATTATCTGTACAAACTGTTGCAACAGGGTGATATAGTATATATAGAATAAAATCTATATGGGCTACAAATTTTTTGAAGAAGCAAGTTGTCTTTTTTTTTTTTCATTTTCCATTTTAATCATTTTTTTCCCTTTAAATAAATTTAAAAATGTCCGAGGCATTTTATGAATCATTATGCCAACATTGGACTGATTTTTTTTCAGGCTGAAACAGAAGCAGACAGGATGGACTGGACGAACAAAATAACAGGCGTTACTGCATCTCTTTTAAATTCTGACTTGCTGCAACAGGTTGAATACCTCGAGCACTTCTCTCTGTATCTCTTTAACATTAAAGTGTTAATGCAATAGTTGAAATTCTTGCTCACAATAATTATTTGCATCTTTGCAGTCACATCCAAGAGCAAAACATCTTGACATAAATGACACTACATTTGGTGCTCGTGATGTTCCATCACTAGATAGCCACTGTAGTCTAGAGGATGACGTGAAAACCAATAAACCTGATAGTGTTTCTACAATCCTGAGGCAAATCCCTGGAAATGATCTTTGTGCAGAGTGCAGTGCTCCTGATCCTGATTGGGCATCACTTAATCTTGGGATATTGCTGTGCATTGAATGCTCTGGTGTTCACCGGAATCTTGGTGTTCATATATCAAAGGTGTGGGAAATTTAAAAATTTGAGCACTTGAAGATTCATGAGAATTTAACTCTGCAACAGTTTGAATTATTAACAGAATCTAGGAGCACTGCGTACAGATGATTTATATCTGCTGTCATTTTCATTTTTTGTTATGTAGTCTTTCAAGGGCTCAAATTCAGTATTTCCAGTTTTGATATATGGCAGCTCAGATCTGCAGATAACTAGTTTGGTAGCTAAAACAAAGTCATTCTACCTCGAAGATTTTTCTAGATACAGCTAAGATTTTCATGCATGGGGTCTCAGTGCTGACACATTTGATGACGTAAACTAGTGTTCTTATTATCATTCGATCAGTTAGTCGCAATAGAAAGTCTTATGATATAAATTTAAGTCTTTCCTTTCTATTCAAGAAAATTTGGTAAGCTGTTGTTAGATGCTTATTGTACCTTTTTTTTCACTCTGTTGTTAACTTCTTTTTGAGTCTTTTTCTCGATGCTGTCCAGATCTTTCTAATTCTCTTAGTTTATTATGAAAACAAGAAGAATAAGAAAGAAAGTACGGGTGTCTTCTTTGAAATTTATTTGCACTGATCCGTATTTAGACATCTATTTTTATTATATCATGATTTCTGTTCAATTCTTAGACCTCCAATTATATACCCGTATTATCTGCACTGATCAGTAGTTTTTTTCCTCTGTATTTGAAATATGAACTGATCCATATTTAGATATCTCGATATCCATTCAATTGCCGGAGCCCCAACTATATATCTCGTATGAAAATTGCAGGTGAGATCTCTTACGTTGGACGTCAAGGTCTGGGAACCTACAATCTTGGACCTATTTGGTGCTTTGGGCAATACATATTGTAATTCCATATGGGAGGGATTGCTCCTACTCAAGGATCAAGGGTAAGAATATTTTTAGTCGGATACAATATGGAACTTTGTATGTTATTAAGTTAAAGCTTAAAATGGGTTTGCTTTATAATTCCAATTGAATGTAATCCTGTGCAGAGCGGACAAATCAAATACTACCATTTCATCGGTTAGGAAACCGTGCTCCAAAGATGTTGTTCACTATAAGGAGCAATACATTCATGCGAAGGTACTCAGTAATATCTTTTTCATCCATTGCATTTTTATGGAGATTCATGTTACGTTTGCCACTATTAGTGAAATTTCTTCAGAAATCTTAAAGGCGGAGGGGACTTTAAGCGATCGATGATTTTCTTAAGCATTTGTTTTTTGTGTGGTTAGATTGTTTGTATCAATTTTGTCTTCCTGTGTTGGATGGCTGTCACCATCTGATTGAGTCTTCTGAATGCATACATAATTAGAGTTTAATGTCTTTCTATTTGCTGTTACAAGGGATTCTCGGAGTTTGTAGATAAGGTCCATAGGAAATGACTTGACCTGCTGGTTTGCTAATGTCAAAACTGCTTTGCTTGGCTCACTGGTTTTATTATTAGGCTGTAGTATGTCCAGGATTTGTTTATATTTAATAAGAAACAAACTAAATTAGTTCCAAAAACTGGTCCAACAATCCGCCATTAGTAATTAATAGGATGACACGGCGCACGAGGCTTCCCACACTGTGGGCTCTAGGGAGGATTCAAATGTATGCAGTCTTACCCTTGCTTTCTTGCAAAGAGACTGTTTCTGTGACTCGAACCCGTGACCTCCATGTCACAATGGAGTAACCTTACCGTTACACGAAAACTCATCCTCAACATTAGTATTTAATACAAAAGGGAAACCTTATCAATGCCAAGAATCAACAGTATCATCTGTTTTCTTTGAATATCAGAAGAGGGGAATGAACTTGAATTTTCTAAACTCTGAAGCCCTTATTGAAGGCCGGGTGTATCTCAACAAGAATTTGGAATCTTCCTACCAAATATTCTTCTAATCTGATTTACTTTGTTACTCTTCTACATTGTCAACTAATAATTTCAGTTAAATTTAAAAATTAAAAAAGAGAGAAGAAGATCATCATTTGAGTAAATTCAGCATTATCTATTTCTACTTGGAGGGAAATAAAGTTCTCTTTCTTCCAGTCAATGCCCTCCACCAATTCAACTTTTCTGTCAACCTGAACTTGTTTGGAATGTTAACCACTGAAGTGAAGAGGAGTGGAGAGAGAAGTCCCTTGTCTGAGAACTTGAGAAGATTCCATTTTCTCTCTAGGTTTACCATTCAAAATTATCGAAAAATTGTAGATTTTTGACAGCCCTTAATCCAGTTTCTTCATCTTATTCCTGAAACTTTCACATCTAAAACAAAATCTAGAAATTTTTAATCCACATAATTGATAGGCTGTTTCTCTTTTCATACCCGCTTTTGTATTTTTACGATATTTATATGCTTTTTGTCAAATTATCATCCTGTTTCAAAATAAATGTTACTGTTGCTGATAAAACTCAAATCTTATTTTTGTTGTCCTCACCCAGTATGTAGAGAAATTGCTAGTCATTAGAGATGCATCTGACTGTAGGTCCCGCGCCACAAGCATCTGGGAAGCAGTGAAAACTCAGAATTTGCAAGAAGTTTACCGACTTATTGTGACATCTGACGTAAATATTGTCAATACCACCTTTGATGATGTAGTTAGCATTGATTTATATCACCATGTTGATAATGGACAAGACTCGGAAATTGGTTGTCGCAAAACCATAGGGGAAGACTATAATGATCCAGCTGGTTGTCAGAGAATCAAGGATTCCAACGATCCCGGGAATTGTCTTCAAGGTTGTTCATTATTGCATCTTGCATCTCACTATGGCAACCCTGTGATGCTTGAACTTCTGATACAATTTGGGGCTAATATAAATATGCGCGACTTCCATGGAAGGACTCCCTTGCACCATTGCATCACCACAAAGAACTACCCTTTTGCAAAATTCCTACTTAGAAGGTAAAAGTTTGCTAATCTTCCACTTTCCTGTAATGCATATTACAAATTTTGCTACGATATATCACTTGTCAATAAATGATTTACATATGATTTCTGTAATTGCATTCTTCAATCTAAAACTTCCTTTGGACTTTGTATACTGTAAAGAGGTGCACGTCCATCGATTAAGGATGGCGGAGGGCTAAGTTCGCTAGAAAGGGCAATGGAGATGGGAGCAATCACCGACGAAGAGCTATTTATTTTGCTTGCTGAAAGCTAGTGAAACCAGAAGAGTAAACCTGAACGCGTAAGTCTGTTTGACATCAATTCTTACTGCAGAAAAATGAAACAATTTAATCAATAATGCTTGTTTTTCTTTGAGCTTTTAAAACATGACAAATTCTTCTGATTGTTTTCATTCATTTATGTAATGCCTACAGAAGCAGTATCCCCTTAATTTATAGTGGTCATTAGAACAAGGCAACTTAATTTACTTGATTAATTTTTTATTTTTTTTTGGATTTCTGTTTTATAGTGTCTGACCCTGCGTACATCGCCTTCTTGGTACGACCTTTTTTACATGACTTAATTTACTTGCGTACATTTAGGGGTGGCAGAAAAGCTCGCGGCCTGGCCCGGACATTTAAAAAACCAGGCCGGGCACGGGCTTAAATATATATAATAAAAAATAAATCTTAACCTAATATTTTGTGACATTTGGGTGTTTTATTTTGTTAATTTATGGATGAAACTTTTGATGTAGGTGTGAATTGGATTGTATTGCATACAATATGCTGCCAGTTTTCTTTGGAATTGATGTATTTTGTGAGTTGGGTTATATTTATGATTGGTTTTTTAAAAATAAAAAACAGAAAATCGGTCCGGGAAAAGCTTGGGCCCGGCCCGACGGGCCGGAATTTTTCCGGACTCGGGCTTAGTTTTTTGACAGGCTCGGCCTTAGTTTTTCTGACGGGCTCGGGCCGGGCTTTGCAAAGCTCGGGTAGTTACGTCGAATGTTTATCAATGTATATGGCTTTGGGTACTTGCAAAGTTTAGGATACATCTGAATCTTAAAACTGTGGCAAGAAAAGTCGACTCAGTTCCATTAATTTCCTACTCGTGAAGCTTCTGGTAACAAATCCTTGAGCTACTTTCAACTTTAACGGCTGCTTCCAAAAGTCGTATCTAATCTTTTACCTTTTCAAGAAAAAGCATATTTCACAAATCACAAACTCGTGTTGATGATACACCACTCACTACTAGCAATTAGCGCACGTGACTAAAACTATCAAGTCAAAAGTTGCTTTAATTTGAAGCACAAGATGATGGGTCACTAATTTCCATCAAAATTTGTGCTTTAAAAATGGGCATCTAAATTTTGCATCAATCATCTTCAAAATCAAAGAAAAATAAGTGGGGAAAGGAAAAAAAAAATTCCCAATAGTCATGTACTTCCAAAAATGAAGTGACAAAACTAATTCCCTTCCCACTGAAAATGCAATGTTTAATTTTGTCTTAAAATGGTCACCTCAATTTTCACAAAACGACCTAAGCTTTTGATTTCTAGTGACCTTTGTCTTCAATGATGAATAAAATTTTGTTAATGTTAAAAACAACAAAATTTGATCTTCATAAAGTCCAATACTGTGTTGTTGTTGTTTTTTTTTTTTCCCAAATTACAAAAGGAAATGTATTGTATTAATAAAGGGTACTTGGGTTTTTAGGTCACACATCAATGAACTTAAGGTCTTGTGCCTATGCCTGTGCTCTTATGCTTATGCTTTCTCCTTAACCAATGATAATGATATAAAAGTTAACATGTTAATATGGCACTGTCCTTTGGGCGGCATCACATTTACTAACAGTTCATTTTCCAATTCCAAAGCTTATAATTTATGCATCATTATGACTTTGGGCCCTTTTCTCTCCTATCTCACTTCTCAGTTTCTTTGGCTTTGATGCGTTTTCCTCTTGGTGAATTACCAATCATAGAGTGAAGTGAATCATGCATACGTTCTAACGATTTACAATGGGTACTAAAACAAGGGTTGGCAGAAAATATAATTGGGATTCGAAATTTGGAATCCGATATCATTTGGTAGGGTTTTGAGACAAATTCGAATTCTAATCAGAATTCGAGATCACGAATCATTCGATCGGGATACGAAACGAATTTTAATTTCAATTCAAAAAGGATTCAATCGTCCCAAATCGTAATCGTAATGAGACTAGTATCGTATAACAACATTATAATATAATCAATGTTATCCATTGACGTTGCCCACCATATGATGAATTATTCATATGTAATACCTCTTTGCGAATAGTACTGAGACTATGATTAATCAAACAACGTTATGTGACAGTATCTCTCATGAGTCATGAATAATATTGTCCACTAATCATAGCTTATATATAATATTAAACGACTACTAATTAATAACAAGTTATTAGTTCTAAGATATGATATAGACACTAATCTGGTTTAATAACTTTTGTAATCCATACACATGTTGTGCACAATAAATGATACCAAAACATCAACTGCAATTTATTGGCAGTAAAATTTTCAATGTATATTTAATATAAGAATGCTTGTTAGTTTGAGTTATTAAATTATGTTCCAAATCTAATAATGGGGTCAGTAAAAATGATTATATAAAAAAAAAAGGAATATTTTCTATAGAAACAAGGGGTAAAAAGAACAGGAATCTTTCCATTTTTATTATCATACTCAACTTAAAAAGGAGCAGATAGTTAAATTATTTTAGAAAATTAGAAAATTTAAGATGTTATGGCTCATGTGGCTTTCCTCAATGAGCATTAATACATGAACATAGTATTGCTGTTATGTTCGTTTATCATTTCTCTTCCTCAATGGGTATCTACTGAAAATGTCTTAGAAATCAATAGGGATTTTAAGTGGAGAGTTTATTATGCTTTTGATCATTGAGAATCCCAGCAACATATGTGTTCTATTTTCTACTTTCATTTTCAAAAGGTTCTGAATTTCCTTGTTCAAAGAATTTAGAGCTAGGCAAGGCTCCGTTTGGTAGTATCACCCGTGTGACCCAATCGAGTTGCGCAAAATTTGGAAAATCCGACCCGACCCATTTTTTTTTTTTTTTTTGAAATCGTTGGAAACTTCACCGCCAAACCACCTCTTCCGGGCTTAAGCGGAGCAGGTAAAATCTCCGGTTGTCCCAGACTCTTACAAGAAACGCACTCTCTGGATTCGAACCAAGGACCTCAATATGAGATCCTGAGCCATACACCACCAAGCCACGCCCCACCGACCCATAAACATCCCCAGTGATTTATATCGCAGTCCCAATCGAGTTTCGCAAAATTTGGAAAATCCGATCCGATCCGACCCATATATATATATATATATTTTGAAATCGTTGGAAATCTCACCGCCAAACCACCTCTTTCGGGCTTAAGTGGAGCAGGTAAAACCTTTGGTTGTCTCAAGTTCTTACAAGAAACGCACTATTTGGATTCGAACCCAAGACCTCAAGATGAGATCATGAACCCTACACTATCACCCATAAACACCCCCAATGATTTATATCGCAGTTGTTTAACAATAACAGTGATTTTTAAGCCGCAATACAATAATAACACGGTTGTAAATAAGCACGCTTGAGTAGATGTGATGATATTGTATGTATGTTATATTCAACAATAATGGTTCTAGAACTAAAACTATCATTACAGCCGGAAAGTGAGTATAAAAAAGAAGCAAATAAATTATGGAAAAATCCAAAAGAAGCACATTATTGCCAAATGGGAACATAACTTCCCATATTTCAAATGGTTAAGGGCAGGGCCCCTTTGCCAAAACCTAGATTTTTTCAAGCTGTGAATGAAGTCAAAAAGTAAAATTAGATTTTAGATCCATCCCTTTTATCATTTTCCCACTTGCTTTCCTCTGCATTTTTTGTTGTCAAAATATTTTTTTTTAGACAATTCCAGTGGGAAATGCTCCCTTGTGACAACTGTCATCACTTGGTTACTTTCTTCTTGTTCTATTCTCTTTGTGCTACTCTCCCACAAAGAATGTTCTTTGGGTCTCTAATTTTTTCTTAATTATACATTAAGTGTTTTAATAATTATCTAGTAGGCTATTGTTGTTTTAACATTAATTAGGGGTGGTAATTTCGATTACAATTCGTTTATTCGTTCAATTCGCTTTAAAGCGAATATGAGTTTGAAAAAATAGATTCGTTTAATAAATGAGTCGATTCGATTCGATTTGTTTATTAAAGGAATCGAATACGAATTTAAGTCTATTGATTCTTTTATTTGTTTTATTATTTTCTTTTATTAGTTATTGTTATTTTTCAATTAAAATTCGAGAAGTTATTACTAATTACCACATAAAAAATAATATTGTCTATATTTGGTGAATCAATTTTAATAAATCTATTAATTACGTATTTCATATGTATATACTTATAGAGAAATAATGTAAATAAATTATAATAATTTATGTCATTGAATAATATAATGACTAAACAAATATTCGTATTCGATTCATTTATTTAAACAAATATTCAATTCTTCAATTCGTTTTAACACCCCTAACAT
>SKCR01028168.1:0-43333 GCA_019454045.1 Zanthoxylum bungeanum
TGTACTTCGTCCGGCATGGAAAAATATTGTGGTAAGGCTGCCCTTAGGCATTTCCCTCAAATGGGGGACCTTTAATCCAATATGATTGGCCCATGCGCACTAGATAGCAATGCATAAGTAAATCAAGAAATAACAAGCAGAAAGTAAATAATGGAATAATAAAAGAGATGCGACCAAGGCCGACATCTATATGGGACCTCGTATGTCCAATTGAACTTATTTCACATTCAATCAAGTATAATTCGTCTAACGCGGCAAAACATCATGGTAAAGGTAGCCTTTAGGCATTTCCCTCAAATGGATGACCTTTATCCAACATAAAAGCCCATGCGCACTAAAAAGAAATGCATAAATAAATGAAGCAATAACACACAGAAAGTAACTAACGGAATAAGGAAAGAGATGTGACCAAGGCCGACATCTATATGGGACCTCGTAAGCCCGATTCAATGTATTTCACATTCAATCAAGCCCATGCGCACTAAAAAGAAATGCATAAATAAATCAAGCAATAACACGCAGAAAGTAACTAACGGAATAATAAAAGAGATGTGACCAAGGCCGACATCTATATGGGACCTCGTATGCCCGATTGAACGTATTTCACATTCAATCAAGTATACTTCGTCCGGCGTGGCAAAATATCATGGTAAAGGTAGCCTTTAGACATTTCCCTCAAATGGAGGACCTTTAATCCAACCTGATTAGCCCATACACACTAGATGGCAATGCATAAGTAAATCAAGCAATAACACGCAGAAAGTAAATAACGAAATAATAAAAGAGATACGACAAAGGCCGACATCTATATGGGATCTCGTATGCCCGATTGAACATATTTCACATTCAATCAATTATACTTCATCTGGCGTGGCAAAACATCGTGGTAAAGGTAGCCTTTAGGCATTTCCCTTAAATGAATGACCTTTAATCCAACATAATTAGCCCATGCGCACTAAATAGCAATACATAAATAAATCAAGCAATAACACAGAGAAAAAATAACGGAATAATAAAAGAGATGCGACCAGGCCGACATCTATATGGGAACCCTATGCCCGATTGAACGTATTTCACATCAATCAAGTATACTTCATCCGGCGCGGCAAAACATCGTGGTAAAGGTAGCCTTTAGGAATTTCCTTCAAACGAGGGACATTTAATCCAGCGTAATTAAACCGATGCGCACTAAATAACAATTTATAAGTAAATAAAGAAACAATACACAGAAAACAAATAACGGAACAATAAACACAAACAATGAATGAACACAAAAATTAAATAACAAAATTAACATGTGAATGAAAGTTTCTCAAGCGGTACGTGGAGTTGTATCCTAAGTACATACCGCACTACCATCCATTCGGATTCGGCTAGGAAATTTATGTTTAGGTTTCCATCCGATATACCACAAGAGATAGCACACAATAATTAACCCAACATAAATAAAAACAGACGTGAAACCTAAATTTGCATGCGAGGAAATAACAATAGATAATCGAAAAGATGAATTAAAAATAGCAAATGGTGCCCTCAGGTCTTACCTTTTAAGTTGCTTCTCAGAAGTGTGTTGCGTCATCGACGGAAGGGTTAATGCTCCGTAACTTTTATGGTTCACAGGTTCAATATTTTCATTCACTGTTTCGCTATTTTGAGCTACTGTTATCTCTATTTTTGCTGTTGTTTCGGTCGTTGTTTTGGGCGATATTTGGACTGTTTTAGGGTGTTATTTTTTGTGAAATAGGGGATTGTTTTTGGGTGATTCGCTCACTGTTTTGGGGGCTGATTCGGGACTGTAGGGCTGCTCAGTTGGGTTTGGTTTTGTTGAAAGTGGCATGAGTATGTGTGTGCAAAGTGAGTGAATGGCAGTGTGTGCGTGTTGAACGGGTGATGGGCAGTGCGTGCGTGGGGCTGGCTGTTTCGTGGTTAAGGGTTTGTTGTGTCGGTTTTTTTCACGTTAATTTCCTTTGTGTGTTGGTTGTTTACGATGATAGAGGGGCTTGTTGTTTATTTGTTTAGTCGGTGTAGGCACTGCATTTTTGCATATAAGTCCCGATGATGAGTCTCGTATGGAGGCCCTACCTCTTAAGTTGCGGAAGCCGTGGGAAACGAACGTCGAAAGGGAAAAGTCAAAAATCAATACCCTGTTGGATTTAATTCGTTTGCTTAGCTTCGGGTTTGCTCGTTAGACCTCTGTTTTAAAACTTATCATTGGCCCAAAACCCCTCCAAGCCATACACCAAGCCCACACATCACCAAACCCACCAAGAGAACCCAAACAACACACCCAAAAGGACCAACCACACGCCCATCTCCTTCCAAAATAACAAATCCACACATTAACCACATGTTAAAATTAAACCAAATCACCTTCCCAAATTAACAGAATCAAATTAAATCTCATCAATCATATTCCTAATTAATAAATCACATTCCTAAACTAAATAAAATAAAATCAAATCAATCAAATTGCCTTCCTAAATTGAAGAGATCATTTCCTTATGACACACAATTAAATATTCCCCCATAATTACACAATCTCGATTTTCCTACCCGTATAAGGTAAACCCCAACCCTCTCTTATAAAAAGAAGTATAAACCCAACCTTAGAACGCCTAGCATTCATGCCTAAGAGACAAAGAAAATAACCTTCCCATTGTCGTGAATAGCATCCTCAAAACCCTCTCTCCAAACCGTGAAACACATCCTCCAAACCCTCTGAAAATAGCCCATATTTGCCGCACAAACAACCACTGCACAGCCCTTAACCTACCTAAACAGCAAAGCTAACACACTCAAACCTTCAATCTCTTTCGGCCTCTCTCAACCTGCCAACTGAACAGACTACAAATCAAACAAAGCCAAGCCAGAACCCCTCACGTCACTGCCCTCACACATAAATAACCGACCAAAAATCAAAACTAAGGACACATGGCAATAGCTTCTCATGCATGCGCCCCTTCAACTTCTAGCCACTCCTCACGCCTATTAACGCTAAAACAGAAATCCATTCACACTTGAATACATCCATCCAGCAAGCCTTCATTGATGTCTAATAATATTCATCTTGCAGCCCTCATTCACGCCCACACAACCCCCTTAGATATAGGTTGTATGCAAACTTAGAAGTAGGTTATTCTTGCGTAGACTCGGTTAGATTATTACACAATCCTTTCATTACAAGTGGCATACGTAAGTGACCATTCTGAACCCAACGGTTTGAGGTCCTCCCTTGCGAGGGGTGAGTGCGGCCTTAAATCATTTCCCAGTTCACACTGGGTGACGACTCCATTTATTTCTCCGGTTTAGTTCCCCTGTGGGCTACTCCGTACTCCCGACAAGGCTGCGAGCCTAGAACAGCATCGCCGATTTCTGTGTCCTACAGTCTGGCGACTCCACTATGGATAGAGAATCGGCCCCGAAATAATGTCTCGTAATGTTTTTTATTTTTGCTTTTATTTAACCGTGTCTACAAGTGGGTTAGGACCAAGGGGTTTAACCAAAGGCATTATTAGAGTTGGGTAATGATTTGGTGTCTTCCTTCACTCACTACCTTTTCATAGCCAAAAGGAAAATTATGAAGACGTCTAGATAATCATTTACTCAACGTTTACCATGATGGACTAATTTGGAGGACCTATTGTTTATTCCTATCACCAAGGCGATAAGAGCCTAAGAGGCAATGGTATTTAAGAGAGTTCGCTCCACCCTCCCTCTGGGGAATCTTCAATGAGAAATCTATTTGACAGTTATTCATGTATCATCACTCGTTGGCACGTACCGTAGCGTATAAAAAAGGTGCGCTCACTTGGTCGCTCGAACCCTTGAGTGGGGAGACCTAGTTGTGGACAATCCTTCGCCGACGGGAGCCTTTGTATACACTCCTACAAACCCGCATGTGAACCATAGTTGTATGACTTATAGAAGCCACCCTTTTATTCTTGTGTTTGGGACCATCATCATTTGGATTCATTTGGACTTTTTATCATGAGGTGTGAACTTGTTGGGCCATTTAAACCGGGATGAGTTTCTGTCTTATGACGATTGGGCCAAAAGTTTCTAAAATACCGATGGGCCACTTTGTGTTTGGGCCCCCTATCATTTGAAGTTGTTTTTCCACATTATCGCAAAAGTGTAAACCTTTTGGGCCTTTTTCAACTGGGACAAGTTTGTACCTCGCAATAATATGATTGAATACTTTAAAATGATAACGGGCCAACTTGTATGAAAACCTTAATGTACTTAGAAGATCCAAACATGATCCAAATGTGTCACAAGCATGAGTCTGATATCTGTTTTGATAACCACATGCATATTATACCTCATACATCGCCCGCAACTCATACATCTCATGCATACACACATTATGTTAACCCCTTGTATTAAAAGCCATCATAGATATCTGTTAGGTTAGAGATTAAAAATAAAAAGTTTGTCAAGAAAGGTTTAGCAAACATGGATATCAGGAAAAAGGAAATCGAGAAACAGAAAACCTTACGGCAAGGATAGAAAGACCATTATGAAAAAAAAAGGAAGAAAAAAAAAACAAAAAAAAAACAAAAAAAGAAATTTTTTTTTTAAGTCCTTCATAGTTAGGCATAAGTTCGATGATGAAATGGTTTGCTTTATGGAGAAATCTTAGAAACGATAAACTCTTGATATGCTTTTATCTGATACTTTGAGTGATTAATCTATGTTAGACTCGTAAGCACTTGATTATGGTTCTTAGCAGTGAAAACCTGAGTAGTTAGCAAAGTGACTAGTTGAAGAAATTGTAGGTCTGTGAATGACCGTTCGCCTAAATGTCTATCCTGATTTGCTTGTGTTATAATGTGTGGTATGGTTGAAAATAAAAGAAAAATCTCTAAGAAAAAAATTTAAACCACCTATAACCGATAACCGTGAAGCTACCCATGGACAAGTATTATGACCACCATGAGGAGACATGCTACCTTAAAGGGTAGGTGTGTTGAAAGAAAAGAAAGAAAGAAAAAAAAGAAGAAAAAAAAAAGAAAAGAAGAAAAAGAGGTTCAAAATGAAAAGAAAAAAGAAAGAGACAAAAGAGAAAGAAAATCATACCACATACCACATTGAGCACAGAAAAGCAACTGCAGGCATAATTAAGACATCTAGGTTGGTTTAACCCATCGATCCCATTTTTTGACAAAATCATTAAGTTGGTTTATCTGTGGATGAATATGCAAAAGAACCTTTGCACACACACACTTTGAGTCTGGCTTAGATCATTTATTCAAAGACTTGGATTTGAGTTGCATTGAATGTTTTGAAGGTTCTCTGGTTTCAATACTTGGCATTCTTTGAGGGCAAAAATAGGTGTAACTATTGGGACTATTTCGTAGCATGTGATATAGAATGCCATATCATGTGGTCCACCTTGACCTAATGCAAGTAGCGGAGAGCAAAAAGCTAAATCAAGACTGGGGGCGACCAGTCTACCACCTCGCGAATCAGGGATATAATGAGATATTGAATCGTGGAACCAAAGGAAACTGAGCAATCACCAGAAGAGAATTGACAGAAAGAAACTATAAACAGGCCTAGGGGCGATCAAAGACTTTTGTAGGCGAGAAGCATCGGGGAGCACAAGGAAGGCCTAACCTATCGGAATATGAAATACATTCATGCATACATGCATACATGTCACATACACGCATTTTTTGTTTTGTTTTTCTTCGCAGGTTTTGAAGAAAAGGAAAAAGCGGCAAAGACAAGCAGTATTTCATATTCAATCCAGATGTCTAAATAATTAGCCCATGCACACTAAATAGCAATGCATAAATAAATGAAGCAATAACACGTACAAAGTAAATAACGGAATAATAAAAGAGATGCGACCAAGGCCGACATCTATAAGGGACCTTGTATGCCCGATTGAACGTATTTCATATTTAATCCAGTATACTTCGTCCGGCGTGGCAAACATCGTGGTAAAGGAACAATAACACAAACAATGAATGAACAAAAAAATTAAATAATAAAATGAAACACGTGCATGAAAGTTTCTCAACCGGTACGTGGAGTTGTATCCTAAGTACAGACCGCACTACCATCCATTCGGATTCGAGTACAGAATTTATGTCTGGGTTTCCATCCAATATACCACAAGAGATAGCACGCAATCATTAACCCAACATGAATAAAAATAGACGTGAACCCTAAAGATGCATGCAAGGAAATAACAATAGATAATCGAAAAGATGAATGAAAAATAGCAAAGGGTGCCATCAGGTCTTACCTTTTAAATTACTTCTCGGAAGTGCATTGCGTCCTCGCCGGAAGGGTTAATGCTCCGTAACTTTTCTGGTTCACAGGTACAATATTTTCATTCGCTGTTTTGAGCTGTTGTTTTCTCTATTTTTGCTGCTGTTTCGGTCATTGTTTTGGGCGATATTTGGACTGTTTTGGGGTGTTATTTTTGGTGAAACATGGGACTGTTTTTGGGTGATTCGCTCACTATTTTGGTGGCTGATTCGGGACTATAGGGCTGCTCGATTGGGTTTGATTTTGTTGAAAGTGGTGTGAGTGTGTGTGTGCAAAGTGAGTGAATGGCAGTGTGTGCGTGTTGAATAGGTGTTGGGCAGTGCGTGAGTGAGGCTGGCTGTTTCGTGGTTATGGGTTTGTTATGTCGGTTTGTTTCATGTTAATTTCCTTTGTGTGTTGGCTGTTTGCGATGAAACAAGGGCTTGTTGTTTATTTGTTTAGTCGGTTGTGGGTGCTTGTTATTGGTCGGTTGGATGGTAGGGATGTTGTGTGACAGAGAAAGTGTGTGAAGATTGTGGTTTTGAGAGAGAGGGCGTGTCTTTTTATTTTGAAAATATTGTGTGAATGGCGTGAGGTCAGCTGGTTGCAGGGGTTTTTTGCTTGTGATATGTCTCGACTTTCGTCTGTTTTGTTAGTCGGTCAAAGGGGCAGTTAGACGAGTGTGTGTAGGCCTGCTTGAGAGAAGAATCGTGAAGGGTCTGCTTAGGGTTTTTTGGCATGAGAGAGAGACAAGTGTTTTTGGTTTATATTTTTATGAGTCTTTGAGAAAAAAGAGAGACAAGTGAGCTGATTGGAAGGAAAATGGAGAGCCAAAAAGGGTTTTCTTGTTTCCTTTTGTTTTTTTCTTTCCGTGAGTCTAAGGGAAAAAGGAAGGAGATAGGGGTTTTGGTTTGTGATCTTTTTATTGTTGCATGCTATGGTTTTCATGTAAGGAAACAAATCAAGCAAAAAAAGTGATGTGTTTAATTAAGTTATTTAGGGAAAGATATTGTATATTTTTGGTGGGGATTGGATTCTAAATATTTTTAAGTTGGAAGGTGATTTAATTGGATTTTGCATGTGTTAAATGTGATTTAATTATCTTGGATTGGGCTTGGGCGTGTGGTCCTATAAGGGTTGCATGGGTTTTAGATGGGTGTGTATAGGTATGTGGGCTTTCATTGGTTGCGGGGGTTTTGGTCCGAAGCTAATATTTAAAACAAAGATCATTCAAGTGAACCCGAGGCTAAACAAATGAATTAAATTTGAAGATGTATTAATTTTTTTTTAATTCTCCCTTCCGAGGTTCGTTTCCCGCGACTTCCGCAACTTATTGATGAGCGAAAAATATATCAATATTTACCACCCCTTTAACTTAATATTTGATTTAGTTTCTCGGGTTTGATGAACGTTTTGATGTGTTTTAGTTTATTTTGCAGATAAAATAATATCGGGTCTCAATGAAATTATTTAGGAAGAAATATGGGTCAAATAAGGGCAATTATTGGACTTGATATTTTAATTTTGGAGATTGGAAACTTGAAAGGTCGATTTTGACAAAGTGCAGTTTTGGAAATTTCAGTTTTGCACATCTATCATATTTTAGGCATAACTTTTTACTCTTATCGATTGAGCTGGTTCAAGTGTCAGATTAAAGAAGACTCAAAGATCTACAATTTTAAAAGATAAAATATTTTCGAATTCTGAAAATTTCATGAACGAATTGATGAACCATCCAGAAGTGTGTTGTGTGTAATTTTAAAGTCATTTTCAATCATTTTCAAAGCAAAAAAATAAATTAATAAACAAATAATAAAATTATCAAATCATCACCAAACATGATAAGCAATTAGTGGAGCAATTAATAATGGTTGGTGAGTATTAGTGGAGAAATTAATAATGGATTTGGTGGAGAATTTGATGGATGATTTGATGGAGGCAAAATTTTGCCTATAATACCAAGCATTTCATTGTAAATTCATACTTTCTTCTTTGAAATTCCTAAGAATAAATAAGAAGATTGTATCTTGTTTTGTTTATTTACAGCTTTCAGTAATTAATTTCCGCTTTCGCACTTTCTTTTCTTTATTTTTCAGTTTTTTTACTTTCCGCAATTTACTTTTTACGACAATCCTTTCCTTTCTTTACTTTTTGCAGTTTTTAGTTTTCAAGCAATGAGGAGTAATTCCCCTTTTCTGGGGTGAAAGGTGACAGCTTTTATTATTGCTATTTAGTTTAATCTCTTAATTATAATTATAAACTATTTAAAACTTGACTTAATGAGGATACCGCAATTGGGTCGTTGGTAATAATTATAAATTGTTTAACCGACTAAGTCTGGATTACCGCCTGGTTGGTCGGTGGAATTAATATTAATTTGACTTAGCAGGATAATGTTGAGTTCTAATATAGGTCCCAAAATCAACAAATCAAGCACAAAATTCGTATGAATACATCAAAGGAGTAAGGCGGAAACATAACTCACATTGAACGGTTTTGCATGCGAAGAACAAGATGCGTTTTTGCCTCCCTCCAAGCTCGGTAGTGACTTCCTCATGGAGTGGGCTGCTGGGTTCACTGGTTATTGTCTCCTCCATGATCGGCCATGATGAAACCCATGGAAGCTCCAAGCTTCAAGCTCCAAAAAATGATTCCAAGCTCATAAATTCGTTTCCCTATCACCTATGTATAACCCAAGGTGTGTGCTAGCACTCTCATCTTCCTTGCTTCTCTTTAAATTCGGTCACAACCAGAAATTTGGGAGAAGAAATCGGCTCCAAGCCGTGTGAGGAAGAAAAAAAAGAGAGGGAAAAAGAGAAAACGTAAAATGGAGAGAGAGAGAGTAAAAGTGTAATTAGGTTTTATATAATTTTAATTTCCAAAATTAATAAAATAACAACTTTACCATTTTTCAAAAAGCAAAGTCAAAAGTAAAACATCAATCATGTTTTTCACTTTTACCCATCACTTTTATCTATCACATCAAGTCACTTTAATAAAGTGACACATGTCAGTCACATCACATCACTCAAGTGACAAGTGATTTGACAATTGATGCGACTAGCGATTTGACGCTTGATGCGACTTGCGTGCCGCGCTCGAATTCGAAATGCGAATGCGCTCGCAATCACTCTCGGGCTCGGGTTCGCTAATTCCAAATTAACGAATTTTCCGTCGCGTCGTAATTAAATGATTACGCCTAGCGAATTCACTATTCACGTCGCTAACGAATTAATTCTAAATTAATTCGTTCGCCCGAATTAAAATCTAATTTCAATTCCGCGTCGAAATCCAATTTCTAATAATATATCAAATATATTATTTTATCGATTAATTCCAAATTAATCGTTCTCTCTCTTTAATTAATATTTTATCCCAGATAAAATATCTCCGTAATTAATCCCAGATTAATTTTCTCTCTCTTCTAATTAATCCCAGATTAATTAAGTGCGAGTTATACGTCATCGGTGAATCTTCAGGAAGCGACCCATGAGATCTCCGGATATGTTGGCAGTAAATACGGTCGTCGGACTATCCGAACACGTAAGTACCTCGTACTACGTTTATACCGATTTACAAGACAAGGTTGGCTTCTAGCAAAGCGCCATGCCTACCCAATTCTCCAGAAATATTCTTACAGGAATATATAGATCTGTATCAAGCGTAGTATACCGTAGTATTGTGTATATCAGCCCAGTATCGGATAGTCACGTGCTAGGGCTGGGGCTGGATAAGTGTCTGCCCCGTCCGAAGCACATGTCGGATGTCTGGTAACTAGTCTCTATAATCGGATATACATGACCTTGTCATAATATCCCGATGGCCGGCCAGCACTTAAGAGCACTAATACCGTATCCTGCGTGACATCATCTCCACTATGACTGGAGTGATACTTCCGTCTTGACATCACACCCAATACACTACGACTCTCTGATAAACCCAGAAGTGGTGTACGCAGAACCGGTTAAAGCCCTGTACTACCAAGAACAAAGTCTACCGATTATCGCAAGTATTAGCGATGCAAGTCTTAGGTTAAGACCATACACACCTACCCTGATTCCGGCCTCCCATAGACACATAGTCATAATACCAATGGGATTCCGAGGGGTCTATCCAGAGCGAAGCTGTTTCCCGTACCATCGGTGAAACACGACCTCCTATCGCACTTGCATAAGTATCCAATACTTATATATGAGAACTATGCCGTTGTGCCCTCACAACGCGCACAAGTGCAATACTAGCCTATTCCGCATTATCGATGTCCAGTCTCGATAATACTCCGCTAGGGATATTTAATGATTAAACCTTCGGGGACTGATACTGTCTCATATCATTCTCAGTCCAGGAACTAATCATAGGGACCTCTCTTCATTTATATATCTAAGGTGATCTAATCACAAATGATGAGAGTACAATCTCCTTTGTCACATAGTTAATTTGTACAACAACACCGTGATCTGTACAAATAGTGACGCTATGGGTCATAATTGTCCAACAATCTCCCACTTGGCACATAGCCAGTCACTCAAGTGTCCTACACCCGAACTATGTACGGTTGGCTCAAACTGCTGAGAAAGCTTTCGTCAGCGGATTTGCATGATTATCATCTTGATGCGATTTATTCGATCATCACATCGCCACGATATATGATCCGAATGAATCAGATGAGTATCTAAGTATGTATCTGGATCGTTGATGAGACCATTAATTCTTTAGCCTGTGCTGACGCCTAGCTCAGCTGCTAACAGAACTATATCTAATCTAATTAGATTTGTATCGACCCAAATAACTTCTATTGTTGCTTCAGCTGCAGCAACAACCCGCATTTGTTGTTTATTCGGTAACAATATCTTGCTTGGAAGATTTCCAGCTCACTGTACCGTTATTCAAACTGTATAGTACCGTTTGCGACTTTTAGTCGTCTTTATCGGTTATAGGAAACTTGCTACAGTGACCCCAGTCACTTTAAGTTCTCCTTCTCCATAGACTAAGACAACATCCTTAGTTCTCTAAGATACTAACGGATGTTCTTAATATTAATCCAGTGACTATCACTCGGATTGGCCTGTTTGTGAATCCATATGCTCAAAGCGTATGATACACCAGGTCTTGTACATTTTTCAATGTACGGTTTCTAGGAGAGTATTTCGAAAGCCAAGCTTTCGCCGATATTTATTTTATGGGAATATCATTTCCAAGAAATGACGTATTATCATTATTTTATAGGACAGCCACTGTCAGTGCGCTCCCACTAACCTCCTTATATACACAAGAATTATTTTCGTTTTGAATTAAATCGTACACCATTATGATTATATCAAAACGATAATTCCAAGAACCTAATGCTTGCTTCAATCCAATCATGGATCGAATAACCTGCATTATCCAAATGGATTTACCGTGGCAACAGGTAAAAGGTTGAATCGTAATCAACACAATGTTGATAACGATACCTTTCCGTTAAAAGCCTAGCTTTATACGCTGGTATGTTGCCATCCATGTATGTCTTCCTAGAAGACTTTAAGTACCATTAGGCACAATGCCTTGTGGTACATCAACTAGTATCCAAACTGGTTGATATACATGGAATCCATTTCGGATTATATGGCACTTTGCCATAATTAGGGAGTTGATACCTTGTATCACTTCCTCATACGTAGTCAGTTGGTATTCCTCAATAAGATACATCTTTATGAGGTTAGATCAGAAACCCATACCCCAGGTTGTTTTCTGACTCTGTCCGACCTACGCGGTTCTTGTGTATTCGAAGATTAATGGTAATAGTCTCATCCTGGATGAACTATTCATGTTCCATTAAGATTCAGTGCCTTGAACAGTATTACTCCGATTTCCATCGAGTAATACTATCCTCCCACTTACCACTGCATATCGGTATTCCTCTCAGGAAAACCGCATGGTGAACAACAATCTAATTGTTCTCACGTGAGGTGTATAAGTACAATACTTATGGTATCCCTAGGATGACCTACATTTGGCACTTATCCTATTTGGGTTTTAGTTTGGTATCATCCAAACATATGCCTAGCATACCCAAATTATCAGAATGAGAAACCCGGTTTCTTCCCGTTCATATCTAATATGATATCTGTCAAACAGATTATTATGGAACCTTATTCAAAATAAGTTCTTGCACTGTTTAAAGCTTATCCGTTGAAGGAAATGGTAGCTCAGAGCGACTCGTGATTAACCTTATTATGTCTAACAAAATTCGGTTAATCCGTTCGGACACACCGTCAAACTGACGTATTCCGGGAGGAGTCCTTATTTGAAAGAATACTATACTCTTTCATATATACTAGAAACTTATTGCTTAAGTATTTTCCATTACAGTCTTACCATGACGGTTTAATACTTTAGCCGATCTATTTGTCTATTTCGTGTCGAAACTCTAAAAGTTTCCGATTTGTGTTTCAAAAGAAACACATAACCATACGCGATGCCACATCCGTACAGGTCACGAAATATTCATATCCATATCTAGCCTAGCTAGACATGGGCCCACTTGCTTCACTATGAAGTAGGGCTAACAGATCGGTGGCATTTACACTTTTACCAAGTAAATAGTGTTTTAGGCACTTTGCCCAAATAGACTAGATTCGTAGACTTTATTTGAATGGAATCAAATCAGTCCTGGTATCCGCTCTTCAAAAGTGCGGATATACGATTCTTGTTTATCAGTGTCCCTGACAACTATGCCACAATTAAGTTTCTTAACTGATCAAATCAGTTTGAGCTATTTATTTGTCATGTTATATATTTGAGATATTATTTATATTCAAAATATAAATCCTGTTATTCACATCTAATGTGTTTATCTCAATATCATCTTTATATAATGAAACACTTTAGTGTTCTAGAATATAAAGGTACACCCGCAGCGGGTTATACGCGATATAGAGATAATGTTTCTAGTCAAACTAGCTACATTATAACAGTTTCTAAATTTAAGTACTAACCCGAAGGTAGTTCCTAAATTCAGGTATCTACGGTTAAAACAGCGACTTTCGTCCCGTTTTCAATTCGCAGATAAATCTCAATTGAAGTCAGTATCCTGTTCAAAACAGATTCTGAACATCATATATATATTTTATGTACCACACTAAGTATCTAAAATCCAATTTTAATACTAGTTGTGAACATAATTATGACAAACATAATGGATTAGGCACTTAAGTTATCATTACATGATCTTCCAAAGATTATGCTCTACTATTTGCTTAACTCGGGTTTATCATAATACGTTATTTTATCAAATAAAATAAGTTTTATATTTTCCAGGACCATCCTGAAATTTATTCCCAATTTGAAAATTAAAATCGTTTAAATACATTTTCACCCAGGATTATGTCTTAAACACTAATCTTTCATTTTTATATCTTGATTCTAATAGTCCAACTATTTAATCAACGATTTGTGGTACTATTTATTATAATGATTATAATAGTCCAACTATATAATCAAATATAATCTAAATTAATTAACCTCAATTACATTGATTACTATAGTCCAATTATAAAATCAACTGTAAACTGAAATTAATTAATTCAAATATATTGATTAATATAATCCAATTATATATAATCAAATATAATACAGTCCAACTGTTTATAAAAACAACAATTTAAATATTAGTCCAACTAACATTTAATCTAACGACGAAATAATTTGAATGAGCGCGTATGGCGAGTAATTGAACGAGTATTGCAAATTCAATTCTTGCCTCCCACTATTTTTCGGCGAGCCTCTAACCCTCTGTCGAGTACTCGGGAAACCGTGTTTCCTAGTGGGCTAGGATCCCGTTAAATATCACACAATCTTGACTTTGGCCAACAAATTGTATGATAATTAACTAGGTAGATCTCGAAGATCAATTGGATCCCATCCAATTCCTAGATCCAGTAGGCGGATATCCAAATCCTAAACATATATCTTATATATGCCAATACATCCAATGTATTACCTAACCTTTTTCCTCTGAATCAACTAAGCCTTGGCTTTGGCACAACAAACCTAGTGATCCCAGTCAAGCGCGACCCATTGACCATGGAAAGCTTCGTAATCAATGTCGATGGACAAGAAGTGGTCTTGACTTTGGCCAACAAACCACAACTTGGACAAGACACCGATATGGAACAAAGCCTTCGTGATTCAAACACATCTTCGACGGACAAAGGGCTTGACTTTGGCCAACAACCCAATGCCAATCTCGGATCTTGAGTAAGAATCACTCAATGGAAGGAAAAACACTTGATATTGAGCGAGGGTTTTTCGCGTGCAATTGGCTACCAATTTATTATCTTTATTAAGGTCTCATCATCATACACCCTTAAACATGCATTCTAAACACATAATAAAGCGCATATGAAATAAAATAATAATGATATGCGGATGGATACTTTACATTGATCCTAGATCAAATCTCTCATTTTCTCTCTCCAAAGCTAGCACATGTATTTACTTCTACCCGTTACACTACACTTCTAAAGAAACCTCATTTACATTGAGGGGAATAGGTGAGAAGAGAATACAAAGAGTATAGAGGTGATAAGGCTGGACACGCAGGTCCAATTAATAAATCAAATTTATTACAACAATTCCAAAATTGCCCCACCCGACTAATATCCATCCGATATACATATTTTCATGCATCGCAACCATGTATTCATACAAGCATGTTATCAATCAATCTAATCCAATTAATTAATCTGATAATTAGTGATCATCCAATGTTCAAACAACGATTTGATTTTTGCTCGAGTCAAACTCGTTTTGCGAATAAGTACTCAAAGTACGAATTCTTGAATTAAATTAAACTACATAATTAAATCCAATTTAATACGCATTTAATTCTAATTCACTATTTAATTCCAAATTAAATATTACACTTTTATTAACGAACCTTTACGACTTAAATTCCAAATTTAATCGCAACGGGTCTCAAAGCCCGATTAACATCTAATGTTTATTTAATTAAAGTCCAATGGGCTTTTAATTAATTTCTTAAGGCGTGGACTTTTGGTCAACTCGGGTCAAACCAAATAACCAAAATCCAATCCGGGAGTTACCCCATAAGCCTTTAAATTAATTTTGGCCCATTAGGCCCAATTAAATAATTAAGGTCCATTAAGTCATAATTGGACTTTATGGATGCGGTTTTAGGCCCAATTGGATCCAACCAAATTGGCCTAAACTCAACTTTGTACAACAAAGCCCAAAAGCCCAATTACAACCTTAAGGCCCAATTTCCAAAATAAGCCCAATTAATTAACTTATAAAATTCTAAATTCCATAATTAATTAACCTAAGTGTAATACACAATTAACCACCCAATTAATATTTCTAAAACATCAATTAGCATACTTAATCATGCACTTTAATGACAATAGTGTCCAACACAATTTTAACAAAATCAAACCCATTAACATGCTTTATTCTCGGCAATTAGGGGGTTTTTCAATCCGATTCGGTTTCAATCCAATTGAATCCACAATCATCATTTCCCAAATCAATTCAACTCATCCAATGAATTAAAATCAAAAAACACAATGAATTTCAAATTCAATTGAATTCGGCCAAGCCACTTTAATTTGGGAAAAATGTTCCAAATCAAAATTCAATCAAATTGAACTTCAAAACAACATTACCCAATTGTTTTAAGTCATCCAATGATCAAACAAACAAAATCACCAAGAAATTTAGGGTTCTTTAATTTCGGCCAACATAAGCAATTTGGGGAAATTTGTTCCAAACACAATTTCAACAAATTGATCCAATCAATCCTCAATTAAACATACTTTAAGCATTCTAATCATCCAATTTCATCAAACATGCTCAAAATCAAGTTTACCCAAATTTTTCACTTTATGCCAACATAACAAATTGGGGAAATTTGTTCCAAACACAATTTCTTCAAATTGATCCAATCAATCATAATTAAACATACTTTAAGCATTCTAAATCATCCAATTCATCAAACATGCTCAAAATCAAGTTACCCAAATTTTTCACTTTATGCCAACATAACAAATTGGGGAAATTTGTTCCAAACACAATTTCTTCAAATTGATCCAATCAATCATTAATTCATCAACATTTAAGCATACTTAATCAATCAATTTAATCAAATCATGCTTCAATTGATTTTACCCAATTTGTCATGCCCAAAATTTAGGGAAAATTGAATCCAATCCAATTCATGAATGAAATTGATCATACACAACTTCAATTCAACCTCATTCAAGCATACTTCATCAAACAATTCAACCAAATCATGCCTAAATCGAGTTTACCCAATTTTAACCCTAACATTTTCATGCTTGATATAGCTCAAGATACCATTGTTGAGTTCTAATATAGGTCCCCAAATCAACAAATCAAGCACAAAATTCGTATGAACACATCAAAGAGTAAGGCGGAAACATAACTCACATTGAACGGTTTTGCATGCGAAGAACAAGATGCGTTTTGCCTCCCTCCAAGCTCGGCAGTGCTTCCTCATGCAGTGGGCTGCTCGGTTTCACTGGTTTGTCTCCTCCATGATCGGCCATTGATGAACACCATGGAAGCTCCAAGCTCCAAGCTCCAAAACGATTCCAGCTCATGAAGACACTTCCCTATCACCTATGTATCACTCAAGGTGTGTGCTAGCACTCTTCATCTTCCTTGCTTCCCTTTAAATTCGGTCACAACCAGAAATTTGGAGAAGAAATCGGCTCCAAGCCGTGTGAGGAGAAGAGAAGAGAAAAAAGAGAGGGAAAAAGAGAAAACGTAAAAGGGAGAGAGAGAGAGTTAAAGAAAAATGTAATTAGGTTTATATTTTTAATTCCAAAAATTAATAATAATAACACCTTTTACCATTTTTTCAAAAAGCAAAAGTCAAAAGTAAAACAATCAATCAATTTTCACTTTTACCCATCACTTTTATCTATCACATCAAGTCACTTTAATAAAGTGACAACATGTCAAGTCACATCACATCACTCAAAGTGACAAGTGATTTGACAATTGATGCGACTAGCGATTTGACGCTTGATGTGACTTGCGTGCCGCGCTCGAATTCGAAATGCGAATGCGCTCGCAATCACTCTCGGGCTCGGGTTCGCTAATTCCAAATTAACGAATTTTCCGTCGCGTCGTAATTAAATGATTACGCCTAGCGAATTCACTATTCACGTCGCTAACGAATTAATTCTAAATTAATTCGTTCGCCCGAATTAAAATCTAATTTCAATTCGCGTCGAAATCCAATTTCTAATAATATATCAAATATATTATTTTATCGATTAATTCCAATTAATCGTTCTCTCTCTTTAATTAATATTTTATCCCAGATAAAATATCTCCGTAATTAATCCCAGATTAATTTTCTCTCTCTTTAATTAATATTTTATCCCAGATTAAAATATCTCCGTAATTAATCCCAGATTAATTTTCTCTCTCTCTAATTAATCCCAGATTAATTAAGTGCGAGTTATACGTCATCGGTGAATCTTCAGGAAGCGACCCATGAGATCTCCGGATATGTTGGCAGTAAATACGGTCGTCGGACTATCCGAACACGTAAGTACCTCGTACTACGTTTATACCGATTTACAAGACAAGGTTGGCTTCTAGCAAAGCGCCATGCCTACCCAATTCTCCAGAAATTTCTTACAGGAATATATAGATCTGTATCAAGCGTAGTATACCGTAGTATTGCGTATATCAGCCCAGTATCGGATAGTCACGTGCTAGGGCTGGGGCTGGATAAGTGTCTGCCCCGTCCGAAGCACATGTCGGATGTCTGGTAACTAGTCTCTATAATCGGATATACATGACCTTGTCATAATATCCCGATGGCCGGCCAGCACTTAAGAGCACTAATACCGTATCCTGCGTGAAATCATCTCCACTATGACTGGAGTGATACTTCCGTCTTGACATCACACCCAATACACTACGACTCTCTGATAAACCCAGAAGTGGTGTACGCAGAACCGGTTAAAGCCCTGTACCACCAAGACCAAAGTCTACCGATTATCGCAAGTATTAGCGATGCAAGTCTCTGGTTAAGACCATACACACCTACCCTGATGTCGGACTCCCATAGACACATAGTCATGATACCAATGGGATTCCGAGGGGTCTATCCAGAGCGAAGCTGTTTCCCGTACCATCGGTGAAACACGACCTCCTATCGCACTTGCATAAGTATCCAATACTTATATATATGAGAACTATGCCGTTGTGCCCTCACAACGCGCACAAGTGCAATACTAGCCTATTCTGCATTATCGATGTCCAGTCTCGATAATACTCCGGCTAGGGATATTTAATGATTAAACCTTCGGGGACTGATACTGTCTCATATCATTCTCAGTCCAGGAACTAATCATAGGGACCTCTCTTCATTTATATATCTAAGGTGATCTAATCACAAATGATGAGAGTACAATCTCCTTTGTCACATAGTTAATTTGTACAACAACACCGTGATCTGTACAAATAGTGACGCTAGTTGGTAATTATCACCTTTGTCACATAGTTAATTTGTACAACAACACCGTGATCTGTACAAATAGTGACGCTAGTTGGTAATTTGTACAACAACACCGTAATTGTCCAATAGATACCGCCTTTATGGCTAGTTGGTAATTATCACGTAAAGTAATATATTATTAATGGAGATATCTAAAATAGTAGTAATAAAAGTTGATCCTCTAACCCAGCATTTCTTTTATTGTACTTTACTTTATTTAATTTCAGTAATTTACTTTTCAGCAATTTACTTTCAGTAATTTACTTTTATTTTTTTTTTACTTTTTACTTTTAACTTTTTACTTTTACTTTTTACTTTTTTTACTTTTCAGCAATTTACTTTTCAGTATTAATTTTAGTAATTTACTTTATGTCTTTTATTTTATTTAAAGTTTTACTACCTGTAAATATGTGTCGTAACTAAGCCAGTTATCTGGGGTTGTGATGAAATCCAATATCACCGGTTTATAAGGGGTTAGATTATAGCTTGGGTAATATAAAGGTTTATTTATTGAGTCTTAATCTTAATGCTTTTTATTAGCTGGCCATTAATAAAATTGATTAGGTAAACTTGAAATGAACTTGGAAAAGGGATTTTAGGTTAAAGACCTTAGACTCAATATAGCCCACGATCTTCCTTGAGGATAAATAACCCTTTAATAGATTTCCTTACAAGATAGGAATATATATGTCGGGCGGGAGTAGCCATAATTGGAACTTAAACTTAATGAATCCAGGTAATTTGGTTGACATAGACATATGGTTCAATTGGGTTATACTGGGTATTTGTAATCGACCATCGGAAGAGGCTTTTACATAATTTAGTGTTCAGGTTAATAAATCAATATTTTACCCAACTATAAGATAACCACTTCATCTTTAAATAATATTGGAAAGATTCACAACCCTAGATAGTTTTTAATACTGAATTTTCTTAAACCTACTTTCAAGCAATTTTATTTTCTTGTTTTTAAATTCAAAATCTTCAGCTTTTCAAATCAATCAAACAACTGTTAGATACTAGTAATCATTTGACCTCATAAAATTAATAGATTAGATATTAAGTACTCGTGGGATCGATACTTTTTATACTAATTGAACGATACGTGCGCTTGCGTTATACGCGTGTGATTACGCACCGGTCAAGTTTTTGGCGCCGTTGCCGGGGGGGACTTATTTATCTTATACTATTAGTTTAGGGGTTAGATACGTTATTTGTATCTAATTTCTTATTATTGTTGTTTTCTTGTGTTTCAGGTTCTCAGAAACTACATGAGACGAACCAAAAGCTTTGAACTCCGACCGCTTGACCCAGAAATTGAAAGAACCATCAGACAGTTGAGAAGGGAAAGGCGAGAAGGCCAAGAAGCTTTAGTCAACATGGAACCTGAACCTTTGAACGTTGCACCACCGATTCCCATTCGAGACAGAACCATTCTGATGGTTGACGGACTAATTTCTTGTATTATACTTCCTCCCTTACCAGCAAATGCGGGTGACATCAAAACATGCATCCAGATGATTCAGCAGTCAATACAGTTTGGGGGAAATGCAACTGAAGATCCTAATTCCCACATCAGTAACTTCCTGGAAGTTTGCGGTACTTTCAATTACAACCGAGCAGCTAAAGAAGCAATGAGACTGTGGGTTTTTCTATATTCCCTGAAAGACAGAGCTAAAGCTTGGGTACATTCGTTACTAGCAGGTTCCATCACAACTTGGAACACTCTAGCCACCAAATTCCTTGCAAAGTATTTTCCACCAGCCAGAACAGCAAAGTTGAGGAATGACATCACATCCTTCGTGCAACAAGATTCAGAATCCCTTTGCGAAGCTTGGGAAAGATTCAAAGATTTACTCTGAAAATGTCCTCACCATGAGATCGCAAAGTGGCTACAAGTTCAAACCTTCTACAATGGACTTTCTGGAATAATGAGAACAACAATTGATGCTGCTGTTGGAGGAGCTTTAATGGCAAAAGGAGAAGATCAAGCCTGAGACTTAATTGATGAAATGGCCAACAACAACTCCTTGTGGCCAACAGAAAGGAGCATGATCCAAAGAATTGCAGGAATTTATGAAGTTGGAGCCAACACAGCACTGAATTCCAAGCTGGATGTGATTTGCAAAAATCTAGAAACTCTTAACATGAAAGTTAATGGTGGATCCACAAGTTCACCATTTGGAGGAGCACCTGAGTCAGAATCTTTCAACCAACAAAAAGAAACGGTGAATTATGTCAATAATTTCAACAGACATAGGAACAATCCATATTCCAACACCTACAACCCAGGGTGGAGAAATCATCCCAATTTCGCATGGAGCAACAATTCAGGGCAAATGAACAACCCACCACCCGGATTCCAACAACAGAACAAAGGCCAGAAGCAGGCAAATGAATCAGGAATAACTGAAGTGTTGACTCACTTGAAAAAGATAGAAGCAAAACACGACTCTCAAGCAGCAAGATATGATGCTATGTTTCAATCCCAAGCAGCATTAATTCAAAGTCAATTAGCTTCTATTAAAGCACTGGAGAATCAAATTGGACAACTGGCCAATGCTCAGAGTTACAGACCACCAGGTAACCATATCCGAGGAACATGGGGAATGAGCAGTGTCATGCCATCATGTTAAAAACAACTGCTGGGGAAGATCCTAAGGAAACAAAGCAACAGATGGAGGAAAAAAAAGCAAAGGAAAAATAACAGATCACTCAACCTCCACTTTTTCCTCAGCGTCTTCAGAAGAATAAACTGGACAAGCAGTTTGCTCGATTCTTGGTGGTGTTCAAAAAGTTGCATATCAACATTTCATTTGCAGAAGCGTTGGAACAAATGCCCAGCTATGCCAAATTTATGAAAGACATTCTTTCACGAAAGCGGAGATTGGGAGATTATGAGACAGTAGCATTATCAGAAGAATGCAACGCCATCATTCAGAGAAAACTTCCTCCAAAGTTGAAAGATCCTGGCAGTTTCACTGTTCCTTGCCCCATATGAGAACATGACTTCGGTAAGTCTCTGTGTGATTTAGGTGCTAATGTTAACTTGATGCCTTAGTCTATTTTCAGGAAACTGCAGATTGGAGAAACAATGCCCACTTCAATCTCACTACAACATGCAGATAGAACGCTCGTATTTCCAAGAGGCGTAGTTGAGGATGTGCTGGTCAAGGTTGACAAATTCATTTTCCCAACAGATTTTATTGTCCTTGATATGGAGGAAGATGCATACGTGCCAATCATCCTCGGGAGACCATTCTTGGCTATAGGTCGAACCATTATTGATGTACAAAAATGAGAACTAACCATGAGGGTACAAGACCAAGAAGTAACATTCAATGTTTTCAAGGCCATGAATTTCCCAGATGATGAAAAGAAGAAGGAATGTTTCAGACTTGATGTGATACATAGTACCATTCAGAACTCTGATGAAAGACAAAGATCTACTGACAAACTTAAAACATGTCAATTGCCTGTGGAGCCTGAAGATAAAGCGTCTTTTGCACTGAAAAAGCCAATCCTTGCACTACAAGTAACAGAAGAGAAAAAGTTCCACCAGCTCAATGAATTGGAGGAATTTCACAATCAGTTTTTTGAGGATGCCAAATTGTACAAGGAAAAGGAAAGGAAAAGACATGATGAGAAGTTAGTGCGCATACAACTGGAACTAGGGCAGAAGGTATTGTTAAACAAATCAAGGGTGAAATTCTTCCCATGGAAGCCAAAATCACGGTGGTCAGGTCCATTTGTGATCACCAAGGTTTTACCAGACAGAGCCGTTGAGATACATGATCCTGACTCCAAAAAAACTTTCAAGGTTAAAAACAAGCATGTTAAGCACTACTGGGGAGAATCATTTGAACGACAAAAAGAAAGTGTCACACTTTTAGATCCAGCCTAACGTTCGAGAAGTCACGTCTAGCTGACGACTTTAAACTTAGCGCTCGTAGGGAGGCAACCCATGCAATTTTGTATATATTGTGATTTGGTGTGATTTAATTTTGTGTGTTTAGTTTTTGCAGATTAAGACATTTCAAGATGGAAGAAGCTCTCGCAAATCTTCACAAGCAATTTCTTTCTCTCCCTCAAAAATCTATGATGGAGGTTTACAAAGCTCGTTTGGAATGGATGAGGTTACTGATGATCAAAGGTATTCCTACTGACATTCGCTGGTCTGATTGGCAGGTGTTATAAATTTAACTCATCATTGCACTTTTGAAGACATCCAGAGTAAAACATGGAAGCCGCTTCAAGAAGACGAGTTGAAAACATCTGTGTGTTTTGCGGTAGTAGTTTTGGTACTAAACCACAATACGTAGAAGCAGCACAAGAATTGGGTCGAGTCTTAGCTGCAAGGAATATGCACTTAGTATATGGCGGAGGCAATCTTGGACTAATGGGGATCGTTTCAAAGGCCGTACAGGAAGGAGGCAGTCACATTTTGGGAATCATCCCAAAACCCTTGGCGGAGGCAAATCTTATTGAACTATCAAACGGAGAGGAACTGATCATGCTAGGTATGTCTGAACGACTGGTAGAAATGATTAATCGTGCTGATGCTTTTATTGCTTTGCCAGGTGGCTTGGGCACATTGGAGGAAATTTTTATAGTACTATCTTGGGCGAACCTGAACATACATCATAAACCAATTGGGTTGTTTAACATTAATGGATTTTATGATTTTCTTTATGTGTTTCTTGGTGATGCCCGGAGAAATAGGTTCGTGTCAAAACCTTTAAAAAAACTCATCTTCACTACCAGAACTACTCCGGATCTAATTGACCAAATCTTAGCCTATGAACCACAAATTGACCCTATCCTTTCAAAGATAAATTGGTCCGAGAACGATCGTGGTAAGAGGCATCAGATTAATCTGGATCTTAACCTTTAATTTCCTGTAGAATTTCGGCTAACCAGGTATTATCTTCTAAACTCTTCTTCTACTGTTTAAGACATTGGGGACAATGTCTCATTTAGGTTTGGGGGAGGGAATTAGTTGACTAGTACCTTGTTTTTAGTTGTGTGTTGTTTTTATTTTTTAGTCCAAAATTTTCGAAAAATACAAAAAAATTGAAATTTTTTCAAAAATTACAAAAATATTTTGTGTTTTTGTGTTTTTATTTTGACTAAAAAGGTGAAATTGGTAAGAGATAGCTGAGTAAGAAGTTTCCACTCCTGAGAAGTATCTCAAACCTATTTCGAAACAAGTTAATTTTTGTTTATTTCCTTTTAAATTATTTAATTTTTGAATTCTCCATAAAACTGACTAAAATGGATCTTCCTATGCTCAGTTGACAGATATTATCAACATGCATTGTAACATACAGACATGAGCTATAATTGAAAAGTTTGTAATATTCAGTGCTCTAGTTTAAATGGAGGAAACATCTCATAAAGTGATGGAGTAAAAAAATATATATATGAGATCCGAGTTATTAAGTCTGTAAGGGTGTCTTAACACCCAGTACCCTAAAGCCAACTAGTTTGGGAGTCACTGGTTCAAAGCTCGCTACATGGATCGAGGATGTTCCAAAATATATATATCTAAAGTCTGAGTAATTAAGTCCGTAGGGGTATCTTAACATCTGGTGCCCTAAAGCCAACTGGATTGGGAGCCACCAACCTAAAGCTCGCTACATAGACGGAAGATATTGTATATAAAAAAAATCAGAAAAATTATTCCATTGCCATAAAAAAGGTGTGAAATCTGATAGAACTTTAGGACAAAAATATTACTCTATTATCAACTACACTTGTGACTGTTGTGGGCAAAAATGAGATTGATTAATACTTTGTTGGCTGTGTATATGGAGAATGGTAAATATAATGGGAGAATTTACTTATTCGGTAATTTAGAAGGAAACAAACCAACTAGTAACTTGGAGTAGAAGTTTCACCTGATTAGTCACTAACTTTCTTTATTCTCCTTTCTCTTGTCTTTTGTCTTTTGTGTGCATTAGTTTTACTACCTTTTTACTTTTGTAAAATGTTTGTGGGTATCATTGATGTAAACCCTCACGAGACTACAACTCGTCCACTAGGGACACCTAGGGGTTTAAAGGCTTGTTGCATACGCTAAATGCAACCGTGATCCCTACGAAAGTGGCTTAGTTTAATTTTTTCTTGTTTTTTTGCTCGAGGACTAGCAAAGTGTTGGGTTTGGGGGCGTGATGAGCGGAAAATATATCAATATTTACCGCCCTTTTAACTTCATATTTTATTTAGTTTCTCGGGTTTGATGAACGTTTTGATCTGTTTTAGTTTATTTTGCAGATAAAATAATATCGGGTCTCAATGAAATCATTTAGGACGAAATATGGATCAAATAAGGGCAATTATTGGACTTCATATTTTAATTTTGGAGATTGGAAACTTGAAAGGGCATTTTTGACAAAGTGCAGTTTTGGAAATTCCAGTTTTGCACATCTATTGTATTTTGGGGGATAACATTTTACTCTGATATCAGATTGAGCTGATTCAAGTGCCAGATTAAATAAGACGCAAAGATCTACAACTTTGAAAGACAGAATATTTTCGAATTCTGAAGATTTCATGACCGAAATTGATGAACCATCCAGAAGTGTGTTGTGTGTAATTATTAAAGTCGTTTTCAATCATTTTCAAAGAAAAAAAATAAATTAATACATAAATAATAAAATTATCAAATCATCACCAAACATGATAAGCAATTAGTGGAGCAATTAATAATGGATTTGGTGGAGTAATTAGTGGAGAAATTAATAATGGATTTGGTGGAGAATTTGATGGAGGCAAAATTTTGCCGATAAATCCAAGCCATTTCATTTGTAAAATTCTTACTTTCTTCTTTGAAATTCCTAAAGAATAAATAAGAAGATTGTATCTTGTTTGTTTATTTACAGCTTTCAGTAATTAATTTCCGCTTTTGCACTTTCTTTTCTTTATTTTTCAGATTTTACTTTCCGTAATTTACTTTTACGCACAATCTTTTCCTTTCTTTACTTTTGCAGTTTTTATTGTTCAAGCAATGAGGAGGTAATTCCCCTTTGCTAGGGTGAAAGGTAAAGCTTTTATTATTTATATTTAGATTAATCTCCCTTAATTATAATATATAAACTATTTAAAACTTGACTTAATGAGGATACCGCTATATTGGCCGGTTGGTAAATAATTATAAATTGGTTTTAACCTGACTAAGTATGGATACCGCCTGGTGGTCGTGTTGGATAATATGACCCATAGCGTCACTATTTGTACAGATCACGGTGTTGTTGTACAAATTAACTATGTGACAAGGAAATTGCACTCTCATCATTTGTGATTAAATCACCATAAATATATAAATGAAGAGAGGTCCATATGATTAGTTCCTGGATTGAGAATGATATGAGACAGTATCAATCCCCGAAGGATTAATCATTAAATATCCCTAACCGGAGTATTATCGAGACAGGACATCGATAATGCGGAATAGGCTAGTATTGCACTTGTGCGCGTTGTGAGGGCACAACGGCATAGTTATCATATATATAAGTATTGGATACTTATGCAAGTGCGATAGGAGGTCGTGTTTCACCGATGGTACGGGAAACAGCTTCGCTTTGGATAGACCCCTCGGAATCCCATTGGTATTATGACTATGTGTCTATGGGAGGCCGAAGTCAAGGTAGGTGTGTATAGTCTTAACCTGAGACTTACATCGCTAATACTTACGATAATCGATAGACTTTGGTCTTGGTGGTACAGGGCTTTAACCGGTTCTACGTACACCACTTCTGGGTTTATCAGAGAGTCGTAGTGTATTGGTGTGATTGTCAAAGGAACGGAAGTATCACTTCAGTCATATAGAGACTAGTTACCAGACATCCGACATGTGCTTCGGACGGGGCAGACACTTATCCAGCCCCAGCCCTAGCACGTGACTATCTGATACTGGGCCGATATGCACAATACTACGGTTATACTACGCTTGATACAGATCTATATATTCCTGTAAGAATATTTCTGGAGAATTGGGTAGGCATGGCGCTTTGCTGGAAGCCAACTTGTCTTGTAAATCGGTTAAACGTAGTACGAGGTACTTACGTGTTCGGATTATCCGACGATCGTATTTACTGCCAACATATCCGGAGATCTCATGGGTCGCTTCCTGAAGATTCACCGATGATGTATAACTCGCACTTTAATTAATCTGGGATTAATTAGAAGAGAGAGAAAATTAATCTGGGATTAATTGCGGAGATATTTTATCTGGGATAAAATATTAATTAAAGAGAGAGAACGATTAATTTGGAATTAATCGATAAAATAATATATTTGATATATTATTAGAAATTGGATTTCGACGCGGAATTAAAATTGGATTTTAATTCGGGCGAACGAATTAATTTAGAATTAATTCGTTAGCGACGTGAATAGTGATTTCGCTAGGCGTAATCATTTAATTACGACGCGACGGAAAATTCGTTAATTTGGAATTAGCGAACCCGAGCCCGAGAGTGGTTGCGAGCGCATTCGTATTTCGAATTCGAGTGCGGCACGCAAGTCACATCAAGCGTCAAATCGCTAGTCGCATCAATTGTCAAATCACTTGTCACTTTGAGTGATGTGACATGACATGTTGTCACTTTAATAAAGTGACTTGATGTGATGTAAAAGTGATGGGTAAAAGTGAAAACATTGATTGATGTTTTACTTTTAACTTTTGCTTTTTGAAAAAGTGGTTAAAAGGTGTTATTATTATTAATTTTGGAAATTAAAAAAAATATATATAAACCTAATTACACTTTTCATTCTCTCTCTCTCTTTTACGTTTTTCTTGTGAAAACCTTTTCCCTCTCTTTTCTTCTCTCTCCTTCACGGTTTGGAACCGTTTCATCTTCTAAAATTTCTGGTTTTGACCGAATAAAAGGGATGCAAGGAAGAAGACTTAGTGCTAGCACACACCTTGGGTTATACATAGGTGATAGGGAAACGAATTGTGAGCTTGGAATCAATTTTGAAGCTTGAAGCTTGGAGCTTCAATGGAGTCTTGCATGGCCGATTTTGGAGCATCAAAACAGCCCCCACCGGCAGTCCACTGCAGTTCAAGAAGGCACAAAAACCGAGCTTGGAGGGAGGCAAAAACGTAACTTGTTCTTCCTAGCATCAAACCCATCAATGTGAGTATGTATTCCGCCTTACTCCTTTGTGTATTCAACTCGTTTTTATGCATGTTGTTGATTCTTGGGACTTGATTGAAACTCTACAATGGTATCTTGAGCTATTGGTTGCATAAAACGAATTAGGGTTCTTGAGCAAATTTGGGGCTTTTTGATTTAAGCATGATTTTGACAAATTGTTTGTTTAAGAATGCTTGTATATGAATAAATTAGAGTTATATGTAATCAATTTGATAAAAAATTAATTGGATTGATTTTCCCCAATTTGCTTAATGTTGGCCAAAACTTTAATTTGGGTAAACTCAATTTGAGCATCAAATGATTAAATTGTTTAGTATAGTATGCTTGAATGAGGTTGAATTGATGTTGTGCATAATCAATTCATGAAATTTGGTTGGATCCATTTTTCCCCAAATTTTGGGCATGACAAATTTGGGTAAACTTGATTTTGAGCATGTTTAATGAAATTGGATGATTTAGAATGCTTAAATGTTGTTTAATTGATGATTGATTAGATCAATTTGATGAAAAATGTTTGGAACAATTTTTCCCCAATTTGCTTGTGATGGCCGAATTTGGCAAGTGCCCTAATGTCTTGGATTTTTGATTTTTTGTTCATTGGATGACTTGGAAATATTTGGGGATGTTGAATTTATGTTTGATTGGGTTCAATTGGATTGAATTTGATTTGGGCATATTTTTCCCCTTTGGCCGAGACACTTGAAGCATGATATTGGGTTTGATTTTGATTTAATTATGTTGGACATGATTAATTGATGATAAGCATCATTAATTGGAAAAATTTCATGTTTTGGAAACTTTGATTTGGGTAATTAATAATGCTATACACTTTAGGTAATTTAATTTGAAAATTTGGAATTTTTTGAAGTTAAATTATTGGGCTTAAAATTGGATTTGGGCTTTTAAGTTGTTATTGGGTTTATTGGACTTTGTTGTACAAAGTTGGTTAGGCCAAAATTGGTTGGATCCAATTAGGCCAAAACCGCTTCCAAAAGGCCCAAATGCGACTAATGAACCTTTAACGTTTAATTGGGCCTAATGGGCCTAAATTAATTTATGGGCTTATGGGGTAACTCCGGATTGGACTTTGGTTGCGGGTTTTGACCCGAGTTGACCAAAAGTCCACGCCTCAAGAAATTAATTAAAAGCCCATTGGACTTTAATTAAATTAATATTGGATATTAATCGGGCTTTGAGACCCGTAACGATTAAATTTGGAATTTAGTCGTAAAGGTTTATTTTATAAAGTGTAATATTTAAATTGGAATTAATAATGAATTAGAATTAAATACGTTTAAATTGGATTTAATTATGTAATTTAATTAATCGTAGAAATCGTACTTTGAGTACGTGTTCACATACGAGTTTGACTCGAATAAAATCAAATCTTTTTGATGAACTTGGATGATCACTAATTATCAGATTAATTAATTTGATTTGATTGATTGATAACATGCTTGTATAAATACATGGTTGTGATTTTGAATAATGTCATATCGGATGGATATTAGTGTTGGTTTCCTATAATATGTCCCAACAAAGATAAGCATGTGAAATACTATAAAGAATATATATAAACATGAAGTATGGCGGAATCATACTTACAATGCCTTGTGATGAAGAAGATGATCAAATGGTAGTAGCTCCAAGTTGTGGAAGATTCGGCCAAGAGGAGGAAGAAGACTTGAAGCTCCAAGCTTTTGTATTCCAAGCTCTTTAATGGTTTCCCTATCACCTCTTTTGATCCCTGCTTGTGCTAGCAAAAATGGAGAATAGAAGATCAAATCTTCCTTGCCCTTGTCAATGGAGTTCTCGGCAATTGAGAGAGAAAGAGATTTTGTGTAAGTCTTAAATTAATTAATCTTTGTTTTACCAAAATCAATTTATATTTATGTTATAATTTATTAAATTAATAATAAATCTATGACATAAACCATGCAATGGCTTAGAGTGTCAAACACTCAAACTCCATGCAAAGCCTTTGAGTGTAATGCACACTATCACCATGCAATGCCTTAGAGTGTTTTGTACACTATTAAATGCAATGCCTATCAATAAATATGCATATAATGAAAGTGTCATGTGGGCCCCACACGTTTCCCAATGAAAGTGGGCCCACGTCCACTCACGCGTTCGTGGTTCGATATTTCCGAAATACCGATCTAGCGTCGCGACGTTAGTATTTAAATCGGATTTAAATAAATAATCGCTCCTAGCGAAATTATTATTACGTCGCTTACGAATTAATTCTAAATTAACTCGTATGCCCGAATTAAAATCTAATTTTAATTTCGCGTCGAAATCGAATTTCGATTATTATATCGAATATAATAATTTTATCGATTAATTCCAAATTAATCGTTCTCTCTCTAAATTAAGGCACTTTATCCAAGATAAAGTTTCTCCGCAATTAATCCAAGATAATTAAGTCCGAATCAAATATCATAGGTGAATCTTCAGGAAGCGACCCAAGAGATCTCCGGATATTTTGGCAGTAAATACGGTCGTCGGATAATCCGAACACGTACGTACCTCGTACTACGTCTTTACCGATTACAAGACAAGGTTGGCTTCTAGCAAAGCGCCATGCCTCCCAATTCTCCAGAAATATTCTTATAGGAATATAAGATCTGTATCAGGCGTAGTATACCGTAGTATTCCGTACATCGATCCAGTATCGGATGATCACATGCTAGGCCTGGGGCTGGAGATGTGTCGGCCCCGTACGAAACATATATCGGACATCAAGCAACTAGTCTCTTTAAATCGGACAATCCTGACCTTGTCATATTGTCCCGACGGTTGCAACCTTTTATAGAGTACTAGTTCTGTGCCCTGCATGATCATCACCTCCATATGTCTGAAGCGATACTTCCATCTTGACATCACATCCAGTACACTACGATTCTCGATAAACCCAGAAGAGGTGTACACAGAACCGGTTAAGGTCCCCAACCACACCAAACTAAAGTTTACCGATTGTCGCAAGTACTAGCGATGTAAGTCTCAGGTTAAGACCATATACACCTACCCTGATGCGGCCGCCCTCCCATAGACACGCAGACATACTACCATGGGATTCCGCGGGGTCTATCCAGAGCGAAGCTTTTTTCCGTACCATCGGTAAAACACAACCTCCTATCGCACTTGCATAAGTATCCAATACTTAAATATATAGAACTATGTCGTCGTGCCCTCACAACGTGCACAAGCGCAATACTAGTCTATTCCGCATTATCGATGTCCAGTCTCGATAATACTACGACTAGGGATATTTAATGATTAAACCTTGGGGACTGATCTGTCTCATATCATTCTCAGTCCAGGTACTAATCATATGGACTTTTCGCCATTTATAAGTCAAAGTAAATATATTACAAAACGGCAAAAGGCAATTTCATTATCACATAGTTAATTTTGTACAATAATACAATATCATTTACAAACATGACGCTATGGGACATAATGTCTAACAATCTCCCACTTGGCCTATAGCCAGTCACTCAAGCATCTAATACCCTACCCGAACTATGTATGTGTCGTTCAAAAACTTGCTGTAGAACAGTTTTCGTCAGCGGATCTGCAATGTTCTCATCTGATGTGACCTTCTCGACTTTTACATCGCCACGATGTATAATCTCCCGAATCAGATGATAACGTCGAAGAACATGCTTGGACGTTGATGAGACCTTGGTTCCTTAGCCTGTGCTATAGCCCCGTTATTGTCACAATACAATGGAACGGGCTCAGCTGCTAACGGAACTACTCCTAATCCGATTAGGAACTTCGGATCCAAACTGCCTCCTTTGCTGCTTCAGATGCAGCGATGTACTCCGCTTCTTCTGTTGTTGAATCGGCAACAGTATCTTGCTTGGAAGATTTCCAGCTCACTGCTCCGTTATTCAACAAAAAATGTACCCGGATTGCGACTGTAGTCATCCTTGTCGGTTTGGAAACTTGCATCGGTATACCCAGATACCGCAAGTTCTCCACCTCCAAAATTAAGAAAGCATCCTTAGTTCGTTTAAGATACTTAAGGATATTTCTTAACTGCTATCCAGTGACCTTCACCTGGATCGGCCTGATAGCGACTGCACATGCTCAAAGCATATGAGACATCAGGTCGTGTACATATCATGGCATACATGATCGATCCGACTGCCGAGGCGAACGGTATCCGACTCATGTGGTTTCTCTCTCTTCCTTGAGTCTTAGGACACATGTCTTAGATAGAGAGGTACCACGTACCATTGGAACCAATCCCCTCTTGGATTGTTCCATGTTGAATCTCTTCAACACTTTATCAATGTATGTACTCTGGGAGAGTCCAAGCAGCTTTCTAGATCTATCCCTGTAGATCTTTATTCCAAGAATAAAGGCTGCTTCTTTCCCCAGATCTTTCATGGAGAATTTTAATGAAATCAAGCTTTCACCGACGTTAGCATGGAATGTCATTGCCTATAGCAATAATACGTCGACATAAAGGACAATAAAAGTAAGTGCTCTCCCACTAACCTTCTTGTATACACAAGGGTCATCTACGTTTGCACGAAATCATTTCCTTTATGATCTCATCAAAACGCTGATTCCATGACCGTGATGCTTGCTTCAATCCATAAATGGATCGATTTAACTTGCAAACCTGTTTGCAAGTCTAGGTACGATAAAACCGTCAGGCTGTTGCATATAAACATCCTCCAAAAGGTTTCCGTTAAGGAAAGCGGTTTTAACGTCCATCTGCCATATCTCGAAGTCGAAATATGCAGCTATTGCAAGCATTATCCGAATGGATTTAATCATGGCAACGGGTGAGAAGGTTTCGTCATAATCAATACCATATTGTTGACGATACCCCTTCGCTACAAGCCTCCCTTGTACGTTTGTAACTTGCCATCCATGTCGGTCTTCTTCTTGAAGATCCATCTGCATCCAATAGGCTTTAACGCCTTCTGGTGCATCAACCAGTGTCCAAACTTGGTTGGCGTACATGGAATCCATCTCGGACTTCATGCTTCTTGCCATAAAGCGGAATCGATATTTTGTATCGCTTCCTCATACGTAGCCGGCTCATTATCCTCAATAAGATTAATATCTATATGAGGTGAGATCAGGAACCCATACCTCTCAGGTAATGTTCTGACTCTCTCCGACCTACGCGGTCCTTGTGTATGTGAAGTTTGTGGTACAGACTCATCCCGTGGTCTGTTCTTGTTCCGTCGTTGATTCATTGCCAGGAACAGTATCACTACGATCTTCATCGAGTTCTACTTTCCTCCCACTTCCCACTTACCACTGCATTTAGGAATTCCTTCTCAAGGAAACCGCATGTAGAGCAACAAATACTTTGTTCTCTGTGGGTAATAGAAGTAATATCCTTTGGTTTCCCTAGATATCCAACGAAAAGGCATTTATCAGATTTGGGTTCAAGTTTGGTGCCTTCCAAACGTTTAACATATGCCCAGCATCCCCAAATCTTTAGGAAAGAGAAACCTGGTTTCCTTCCTGTCCATATCTCATATGGGGTCTGTTTAACAGACTTCGACGGTACCTTATTCAAAATAAGTATAGCACTGTTTAATCGTATCCCCAGAAGGATATTGGTAGCTCAGTGCGACTCATCATTGACCTCACCATGTCCAACAAGGTGCGGTTTCTCCGTTCGGACACACCGTTTAATTGTGGTGTTCCTGGAGGAGTCACTGTGAAAGAATACCATATTCTTTCAAGTAATCTTGAAACTCATAACTTAAGTATTCGCCACCACGGTCTGACCGTAATGTCTTGATACTCATCCCTGTTTGTTTTCTCCACTTCGTGTCGAAACTCTTTGAATTTCTCAAAAGTTTCCGACTTGTTCTCATAAGATACACATAACCGTAAACGAGATGCATCATCTGTAAAGGTTACGAAGTAGTGAAATCCACCTCTAGCCTGGCTAGACATGGCCCGCATACGTCAGTATGAACGAGAGCTAACAGTTCTGTGGCACGTTCACCTTTACCGCAAAAGGTGATTTAGGCATTTTGCCTAAAAAGACAAGATTCGCAGACGTCATATGAATTGGGATCAAATTCGTCCAAGTACCCACTCTTTGAAAGTGTGGATATGCGAGTCTTGTTGATGTGTCCTAGACGACAATGCCACATATAAGCTTCATCTTTTAGATTACTCCTTTTGAGCCTTTTGTTTGTCATTTTAGGAGATTCATTTATATTCAAAATATAAAGACCATTATTTGCAACAGCTGTGCAATTTCTGTATCATTTTTAGATAAATAACACCCTGTGTTCCTGAATACAAAAGTGTAACCCTGCTGGGTTAACAAGGATACAGATATAATATTCCTAGTTAAACTAGGCACAAAATAACAGTTCAAAAGTTTAAGTTCATACCCTGAGGGCAGTACTAAAACAAAAGTCCCTACGGCCAAAACAGCAACTGGTGTTCCGTTTCCGACCCGTAGATCCATCTCCCCTGATGCCAGCACCCTGCTATCATGCAGATCCTGCACATCAGTACAAATGAGCACCCACAACCAGAATCAAAATCCAATTTTTAAAACTAGAAGTATTCATATTTATCTCAATAACAAACATACCAGAGGCAATGGCCTTGCCAGCCTTGATATCCTCCCTCTGCACAATGCTCATCGGCAGTCACGTTTCCAGTGACCCCTCTTGCCGCAGTTGAGGCAGATGTCGCGAGATTTGTCCTTTGGCTTCCTAGAAGCCACTGTCAACTTGCCTTTACCCTTCTTCTTGAACTTCTTCTTCTTGCACCTCCAATGCCTTGGGGCCACCCTTTGGCGCATGAGAGGTCAATGCAAAATGCGCCTCGCGCTTGCTCCCCTTTAGGAGTTCCCTTTCGGACTCCTTCACAGACAACAACTCTCCAAGAGTGTCGTCAGTATCCATCAACTTGTAGTTGACTATGATTTGTTTCAAGTATCAGGAAGTGACTGCAAGATCATATCTATAGTCAGATCAGCCTCCAAGACTATTCCCATATTGGCCAACTCATCATATCGGCAATCATTTGAGCCCCGTGGGCTTCAACTGATGCGCCGTCTGTCATCCGGGAGCGGAAGAGTTTCCCTTACTAGCTCGTACCTCTTCATCCGCTTATTGGTGCGGTGAAGATCACGCAATCTTGCCATCTGCCATCATGTATAATCCAAATCCCTATTCTGGCGTCTGAAATGCTGAGTCATTGCAGCTAGCATAACTGACTGAGCTTGGTCACACATCACTATGAGTTTTCCATAACTCTAGCTCCAGTGGCTCAGTGGGTTTAGGCGGGAGAGGTCTCTGAATAGTATAACAGTATCCTCTCAGCCCCAAGCACTATCTTGAGGTTCATTTCCCAGTCGGCAAAGTTTGTCCCTTTGAAGACATTATCGCCCATGATCATGTCGCGGATATTACCTTTGCCTTGCATCATCCTGACAACTATAGTCCAACTATAAAGTCAACGATGTTATGGGTACAGTCAAACTGTTACATATAAAAATAACAATATATAGTCCACTAATTATTTAAAATATTGACGAAATAATTTTGAAAGACGCGTAAGGCTAAATATCTGAATGAAATTGCAAATTCAATAATAGCCTCCCACTATTTTCTTCTTCAAGTTTCTAACCCTCTGTAGACAACTCGGGAAATCTAATTTCCTAGTGGGCTAGGATCCCCGTTAAATAACACACAAACCTTGACTTTGGCCAACAAGTTGTATGATATTTAACTAGGTAGATCTCGAAGATCAATTGGATCCCATCCAATTCCTAGATCCGGTAGGTGGACATCCAAGTCCGAAACATATATATCTAATACATATGTCAATGTATCTAATACATTTTCCTAACCATTTCCTCTGAATCAAACTAAGCCTTGGCTTTGCACAACAAACCTAATGATTCCAGTTAAGCGGGACCCATTGACAAGGAAATTTCGTAATCAATGTCGATGAACAAGAGTGATCTTGACTTTGGCCAACAAATCACAACTTGGACAGGACACCGATGTGGAACAAAACTCTCATGATTCAAACACATCCTCATTGACAAAGGTCTTGACTTTGGCCAACAAACCAATGCCAATTCGGATCTTGAGAAAGAATCATTCAACGGAAGGAAATCGCTTAATATTGTTTGAGGGATTTTTTGCGTATTGGCAACCAATTAATTTATCTTTGTTAGGTCTCATCATCATACACCCTTAAGCATGCTTCTAAAACATCATAAAGCGCGTAAAGTAAAGTAATAGTGATATGCGGATGGATATATAAACAACTTGTTCCTAGAACAAATCACTCCCTTTCCTCTCCCCGTTAGCACTATTCTACTTCTACCCAATTACATAATACAATAAGAGAAACCTCATTACATTGAGGGGAATTAGGTGAGAAGAGAATACAAAGAGATAAAGAGATAAGGCTGGACACGCAGGTCCATTTATAAATTCCAAATTTACAATAATTTCTAAAATTACCCTTTCCTTCTAATATCCATCCGATATACACTATTCATTCATCACATACATATATATTCAAACAAGACATGCTTTTACAACCAATCTAATCCAATTAATTAGTCTTTGTTAAAGTGATCATCCATGTTCAAACAACGGTTTGATTTTGCGCGAGTCCAACTCGATTGAGAATAAGTACACAAGGTACGAATTCGCGAATTAATATCTAACTACTTATTAAATCTTATTTAATTCGTATTCAATACTAATTCAATTATTTAATTCCAAATTAAATGTTACACTTTAATGTGCTTTAAAGACTTAGATTCTAAATCCAATTCTATTGGGTCTCAAAGCCCAACTAACATCCAATGTTTAATTTAATTCAGTCAAATGGGCTTTCAATTGATTTATTAAGGCTTGGGCTTTGGTCATGTGGGTCATACCCAATTACCAAGCCCAAATAAGGAATCACCCTTAAGTGCCATAAAACCAATTTCAAGCCCATAAGGCCCATTAAATTATTAAAGCCCATTATATTATATTTGGACTTAATGGAGTGATTTAGGCCCAAATTGGATCCAATCCATTTGGCCCAAATCTACTTGGTCCAACCAAGCCCATTATGCCCAAATACAATATTAAAAGCCCAATTCACCAATTAAGCCCATTAATTAAATTTTAATTTCCAAACATTAAAGTCCAATTAATTAAAGTGTAATACCAAGATTAATATATTAAACCAAATATTTCAAAAAAAAATCCCCATTTAATTTTTAATCATGTATTGTTCAAAATAAATGTCCAACATTAATTTTAACAAAAAATCAACTCCTTTACATGTCTTTGTACATTCGGCCAAGGTGAGTTTTTTTTGTGTCGATTTGTTTTTCAATCCGATTGAATTACTAATCTACGTGCCGTACACGTTCTAAGTCATCCAATGATCTTAAACACAAAAATTTCAATCCACTCCAAGTAGCAACACATTCGGCCAAGGCATGGATTTGGGGAAAAATCATCCAATGCATTTTTCATGAAATTGATTCCATATAACATCATGTTATACACATGCAAGCATACTTATTAATCAAATTTCATAAGAACATGCTTATATCAATTTCATCATGCCATTCGGCCAAGGTGAAGATATTGGGGAAAAATCATCCAATGCATTTTTCATAAAATTGATTCCATGTAATTCATTCTATATACATGCAAGCATACTTATTCATCAAATTTCACAAGATGCTTCAATCAATTTATCACAACACACACAACCCAAATTTTTAACCTAAAGTATTTCATGCTTAAACCTAGCTCAATGATACCATTGTTGGTTCTATAATATTCCCAAACAAAGATTAAGCATGTGAAATACTATAAAGAATATATATATATAAACATGAAGTATGGCGGAATCATACTTACAATGCCTTGTGATGAAGAAGATGATCAATGGTAGGGAGCTCCAAGTGTGGAAGATTCGGCCAAGAGGAGGAAGAACTTGAAGCTCCAAGCTTTTGTATTCCAAGCAAGCTCTTTAATGGTTTCCCTATCACCCCTCTTTTGATCCCTTTCTTGTGCTAGCAAAAATGGAGAAATAGAATATCAAATCTTCCTTGCCCTTGTCAATGGATTCTCGGCAATTTGAGAGAGAAGAGAGATTTTGTGTAAAGTCTTAAATTAATTAATCTTTGTTTTAAAAAAACCAAAATCATTTATATTATGTTATATTTATTAAATTAATAATAAATCTATGACATAAACCATGCAATGGCTTAGAGTGTCAAACACTCAACTCCATGCAAAGCCTTTGAGTGTAATGCACCTATCACCATGCAATGCCTTAGAGTGTTTTGTACACTATTAACAATGCATGCAATGCCTTATCATAAAATAATGCTATAATGCAAGTGTCATGTGGGCCCCACACACGTTGCCCAATGAAAGTGGGCCCACGTCCACTCACGACGCTTCGGGTTTCGATATTTCCGAAATACCGATCTAGCGTCGCGACGTTAATTAAATCGGATTTAAATAAATGCATAAATAGCGCAAAATTAGTCGATTATTATTTTACACTCGCTTACGAATTAATTCTAAATTAACTCGTATGCCCGAATTAAAATCTAATTTTAATTTCGCGTCGAAATCGAATTTCTTCGATATTATATCCAATATATCTATAATAAATTATCGTTCTCTAAATACTTTATTCTCTCTCGATATTAGTTTAGTTCTGTTCTCTCCGCTTAATTAATCCAAGATTAATTAAGTCCGAATCAAATATCATAGGTGAATCTTCAGGAAGCGACCCAAGAGATCTCCGGATATTTTGGCAGTAAATACGGTCGTCGGATAATCCGAACACGTACGTACCTCGTACTACGTATTTACCGATTACAAGACAAGGTTGGCTTCTAGCAAAGCGCCATGCCTACCCAATTCTCCAGAAATATTTAGGAATATAAGATCTATATATCTGTATCACAGGCGTAGTATATACCGTAGTATTCGTACAATCGATCCAGTATCGGATGATCACATGCTAGGCCTGGGGCTGGAGATGTGTCTGCCCCCGTACGAAACATATATCGGACATCAAGCACTAGTAGTCTCTTTAAATCGGACAATCCTGACCTTGTCATATTGTCCCGACGGTTGCAATTTTTATAGAGTACTAGTTCTGTGCCTCTGGCTGATCATAATCTCTCCTCTGAACCCTGCGTGATCCATCACCAACCGTACATAGATTCTCGATAAACCCAGAAGGTGTAAGAGAACCGTGTTAGGTCCCCACCACCAAAACTAAAGTTTACCGATTGTCGCAAGTACTAGCGATGTAAGTCTCAGGTTAAGACCATATACACCTACCCTGATGCGGCCTCCCATAGACACGCAGACATACTACCAATGGGATTCCGCGGGGTCTATCCAGAGCGAAGCTGTTTTTCCGTACCATCGGTAAAACACAACCTCCTATCGCACTTGCATAAGTATCCAATACTTAAATAATGAGAACTATGCCGTCGTGCCCTCACAACGTGCACAAGCGCAATACTAGTCTATTCCGCATTATCGATGTCCAGTCTCGATAATACTACGACTAGGGATATTTAATGATTAAACCTTTGGGGACTGATACTGTCTCATATCATTCCAGTCCAGGTACTAATCATATGACTTTCGCCATTTATAAGTCAAAGTAAATAATATTACAAAACGGCAAAAGGCAATTTCATTATCACATAGTTAATTTTGTACAATAATACAATATCATTTACAAACAGTGACGCTATGGGACATAATGTCTAACAATTAGCCGGGTGGGGCGATTTTGGAAATTGTAATAAATTTGATTTATTAATTGGACCTGCGTGTCCAGCCTTATCTCCTATTCTTTGTATTCTCTTCTCACCTATTCCCCTCTATGTATATGAGGTTTCTTTAGAAGTGTAGTGTAACGGGTAGAAGAAATATTAGTGCTAGCGGGAGAGAGAAAGTGAGAGATTTGATCTAGGATCAATGTAAAGTATCCATCCGCATATCATTATTATTTTATTTTCATACTCGCTTTTTATGTGTTTAGAATGCATGTTTAAGGGTGTATGATGATGAGACCTTACAAAGATAATTAAATTGGTAGCCAATTTGCACGCAAAAGCCCTCATAAATATCATGCGTCTTTTCTTCCATTGAGTATTCTTATTGATTCTTGCTCAAGATACTAGATTGGCATGGTTTGTTGGCCAAAGTCAAGCCCTTGTCCGTCGAAGATGTGTTTGAATCACGAGGCTTTGTTCCACATCGGTGTCGTGTCCAAGTTGTGGTTTGTTGGCCAAAGTCAAGACCACTTCTTGTCCATTGACATTGATTACGAAGCTTCCATGTCAATGGGTCCGCGCTTGACTGGGATCACTAGGTTTGTTGTGCCAAAGCCAAGGCCTAGTTGATTCAGAGGAAAAAGGTTAGGGTGTACATTCGATGTATAGGCATATATAAGATATATGTTTGGGACTTGGATGTCCACCTACTGGATCTAGGAGTGGGATAAGATCCAATTGATCTTCGAGATCTACCTAGTTAATTATCATACAATTTGTTGGCCAAAGTCAAGATTGTGTGACATTTAACGGGTCCTAGCCCACTAGGAACACGGTTTCCCGAGTACTCGACAGAGGGTTAGAGGCTCGACGAAAAATAGTGGGAGCAAGAATTGAATTTGCAATCTCGTTCAATTACTCGCCATACACGCTCATTTAAATTATTTCGTCATTAGATTAAATGTTAGTTTGACTAATATTTAAATGTTTTTTTAATAAACAGTTGGACTGTATTATACTTGATTATATATAATTGGATTATATAATCAATATATTTGAATTAATTAATTTCAGTTTACAGTTGATTTTATAATTGGATTATAATAATCAATGTAATTGAGGTTAATTAATTTGGATTATATTTGATTATTAGTTGGACTATTATAATCATTATAATATATATAGTACCACTAATCGTTGATTAAATAGTTGGACTATTGTAATCAAGATAAAATTGAAAAGTTGGATATTTAAAATATAATCTGGGATTAAAATATTTTAAATAATTTAAATTTCAATTGGGAATAAATAGTAGGTTATTTTATTTGATAAAATCCTTATTATACCTTAAGCCCAAAATTAAGCAAATAAGTAGAGCATAAAATCTTTGGAAGATTTATTTGATGATGACTTTAATGCTTAATTTAATATACTTGTCATAATCTAATTTTAGATTTAGAAGTATTAAAATTGCAATTTATAATTCTTGGAGTTTAATTGACTATTCTAGAGGAGATAAAGTCAAAGTTTGCAATTGGGCATGTAGCGCTAGGTGCACATCTTTTCGATATTCTAAAAAAAAAACCCAAGGCTTGGCCTAAGGTTTCTGAAATATTGAAAAGATAATTGACATATCCCAAAGTGACTACCATTTGGATATGGCAGACACGAAGGAATTAAAGAAAGGGCAAGGCACTTACTTTGAAATATTTGTCTTACTTATGTTCATAGCTAGTATTGAAATTAGATTTTAAATACTTAGTGTGGTACATAAATATATGTATTGTGATGTTCAGAATCTGCTTTGAGCAGGATACTGACTTCAAGCTGAGATTGCTCTGCGAATCGGAACGGGACGAAAGTCGCTGTTTCGACCGTAGATACCTAAGTTGTAGGAACTACCATTTGGGTATATACTTAAATTAGGAACTGTTATAATGTAACTAGTTTGACTAGAGACATTATCTCTATATCAGTGTTTAATCATTGCGGATAAACCTTTATATATAGAACACTAAGTGTTTTATTATATAAGATGATACTGAGATAAATACATTAGATGTAAATAACAGAATTTATATTTTGAATATAAATAAAATCTCAAACATATAAATGACAAATAATAGCTCAAATTGATTTGATCAATAGAGACTTATTTGTGGCATTGTTGTCTAGGACACAATTAAATTAGACTTGTATATCCACACTTTTGAAGAGTGGGTACTAGGACTGATTTGACTATTCAAATAAGGTCTACGAATCTAGTTTGTTAGGTAAAGTACCTAAAACACTGTTTACTTGGTAATAGTGAAAGTGCCACCGATCTGTTAGCCCTATTCATGGTGAAGTTAGTGGGCCCATATCTAGCTAGGCTAGATGTGAACATGAATATTTCGTGACCTTAACGGATGCGGCATCACGTTATGGTTATGTGTTTCTTTTGAAGAACACAAATCAGAAACTTTTAGAGTTTCGACACGAAATAGACAAACAGATCCGCTATAGTATTATACCGTCACGGTAAGACCGTAATGGAAAATACTTAAGCAATAAGTTTCTTATATACTTGAAAGAGTATAGTATTCTTTCAAATGAGGACTCCTCCCGGAACACGTCAAAGTGACGGTGTGTCCGAACGGATTAACCGAATCATATTAGACATGATAAGGCTAATCATGAGTCGCTCTGAGCTACCATTTCCTTCAACGGATAAGTTTTAACAGTGCAAGAACTTATTTAGAATAAGGTTCCATAATAATCTGTTTGACAGATTACATATTAGATATGAACAGGGAAGAAACGAGGTTTCTCATTCCTGATAATTTGGGTATGTCAGGCATAATGTTTGGATAATACCAAACTAAGGACCCAAATTGGATAAGTGCCAATATAGGTTATCCTAAGGGAAACCATAAGTATAGTACTTATAAATCTCACATGAGAACAATGTGATTGTTGCTCACCATGCGGTTTTTCCTGAGAGGAATACCGATATGCAGTGGTCAGTGGGAGGATAGTGATACTCGATGAAAATCGGAGTAATACTGTTCAAGGCACGAAGTCCTTAATGGAACACAAATAGTTCATCTATGATGAATCTATACCATTAATCTTCGAGTACACAAGAACCGCGTAGATCAGAGAGAGTCAGAAAACAACCTGGGGTATGGGTTTCTGATCTCACCTCATAAAGATGTTAATCTTTTAAGGTATACCAACTGATTACGTATGAGGTAGTGATACAAGGTATCGACTCCCTATTATGACAAAGTGTCATGAGTCCAAAATGGATTCCATGTATATCAACAAGTTTGGATACTAGTTGATGTACCCTAAGGCATTGTGTCTATTGGTACTTTATAAGTCTTCAAGGAATACATACATGGAAGGCAACATACCAACGTACTAAGCTAAGCTTGTAAAGAAAAGGTAGAGTTATCAACATTGTGTTAATAACGGTTCAACCTTTTACCTGTTGCCATGTTAAATCCATTTTGAAGATGCTTGTTGATAACTGCGTATTTCGTTTATGAAATGTGTCAGTTATAGATCAAAATCGCTTTCCTGAAAAGGAAA